>JAVRRP010000864.1:0-13225 GCA_036872775.1 Oleoguttula sp. CCFEE 5521 | reverse complement strand
GGTGAAGGTGTATGCGATGTGGCGGGCGGTGTTGAAGGCGCGAGCCATTTGCAAGTGTGACTAATCTGATCTGACAGGCGCGACAAAGCTGATTGGCTCGTCACTCTTGCAGAAACTAGGGAAGTAACTGGTGCAGTGTTGTGTTCTCCAAGTGAATATGGTGATTATCGGTGGTGACGAGCTGGTGGAAGTGAATTATCATGAGTGATGATGTGGAAGTCGAAGCCACTGCACGGATGTCGAGATCGGCCTTCGAGATGCCGGGCCGAGCGGACCGTTCAAGTCTACCTCGACCAAGATCGCGTGGGCATCTTCTCTGTGCTCCTACACATACCTCCCCAATATCATCGCATACTGCTGACATATCACAAGATGTTCTGGCCGTATCCATGAGATGGCTAGGAGCTGCCGTACCGGCAGTATGAAACGAAATGATCAAGAAGCAATCGAGCCAGCCAAGCTTGAGGCTGCAATTCAACACGACCGAATTACTGTGATTTCTGCCGGAGGGGATCTAGTTCTGCATATTCGTCACTCGACTGTCGACTCGACGGCCCATGCTCACGCCTTCCGCGTCAGCACTACTGTTCTTCGGAGGCAATCAAAGTACTTTGATCGCCTCCTGGATCCCGTGAAATTCGGCGAGGGACAACGAGTGGCGACGGCGCACGAACAGCTACACACACAGTATCAAGACTTGACGAAGACAATAGTCGATGAGCTTCCGGTCGTCTATGTAGAAGATTTGGGTCGGATCCCCACGGTCAAGTCCATTGAGCCTGTGTGCCTAGACTTCCTAAACATCCTGCATGGCAAAGAGGTGCAGTCGACCCTACCTGCTGCCAATCTTGCCACACTTGCCATTGTCGCCGATCGCTTCGATGCACTCGAAGCAGTCCAGATATATGCGCGTCGCAAAAAGCTGATGGCTGGCATTGACTCCAGGACATTGCCTAAGATGGAGCTGGCGCTTGGTGAAGGTCGAGTGCGCCAACGTCTTCTAGTAGCACTGATGTTGGATCATTGTCCATGGATCGAGCGATACAGTCTTCGCATGATGGCTCAAGGCTGGACTGGTCGCGAGGCGGCTGTCGCGGATCCACTGTGGTGGGACCTGCCTGGTCGTGTGGAAGAGGAACTCTCGTTGCGACGAAGCTACGTGCTGGAGACCATCCAATCAGTGCAGGAGCACTTTCTGTCTGTGTACTCCACACGAAAGCGAGTCTGTCGTCTTGGCTACGACTCCAGCCCGGAGTGCGACTCTTTCCAACTTGGCGAGATCGTCCGCTTCTTCCTGCGGGCTGGCACGCTGAAGATGCAGGGCGCAATTACCAACACTGAGGACAGTGAGATTGTGCCATACGCCGGCGACTTGGCACTGCTCTTCGACAAGCTCAAGCAAGTGCCAGAATATCAAGTCAACGCCCATCACTCCCACTGCGGTATACGCACACAGTATGTTCCTTTCTTGCAGCTGGTGGAGGCAGCACTCCCTCACGCCGCCCTCTGCGGGACCTGCTGGGTGGAGGACCGTCACAATCATTCCTGGCTTGATTCAAAGCGACCGCTGAGATGGTCGCAAGGGACAAGTGAGTTGGATCTCCGTTCTACAGATCACCGTCGCAGGCATGTCGGGCTTAGGGATTTCTTCATGGCAACGCAGAAAGATTGGCTTGTGTGAGACATGGAACTGGCATGAAGTAGTTGACAAAGTTTGTCTCCCACATTTCAAGACTGCTACGATTCGAAGAACTCCCGCAACTGATCATCAAGCCACTTCACATCATCCTTGCTATCGCCTGGTCCACCTGCCCAATGGCCCTGTGACTTGTCAGCCTTGGTCAAAGTTCGTTGTACACGTTTAGCATACCCAAATACTGGGGAACACTGCCAACTTCCCGATTCCTGGACGCATGTTCTCAACTTCGATTTCGGAGTCTTCTGGTGCTATACTCGATGTCAGTATCGGCATCGATGAAGCAGACTCTGCCGAGTACACGTACGGAAGTAGAGATCCGTCTTCGCTGGCAACACCAATGCTTTGGCTTTGATGCCTTGCATCGCAGCTTTGAAGTCGCCGTTATATGGCTCCTGAGCGGAGCAATCGCCTGCTTGCCAAGTGTGAAGCATTACGAGCATATTCTCGGGATCTGTACGCACGTATCAGCCAAGGCGTGATCGCACACCATTACGGATCCCTCCAGCGAGAGTCAAAGTACCTTTTGATAACGCCCAACCTTCCCACCACCCGACCATAAAGTCTTCGAGTCCCTTGAAGCCAAGCACAGTCTCGTACACCTTCTCGCGGTAGAACGCTTGGCTAAAGCCCCAGCCGGCGTACACCCGACCAAGCGCTTTGAGACCGACAGTCTTCTCCTCGTCTGACCACTCGCGGTACTTGTCGCCGCTAGACGTCTCGCCCTTGCAAATCCCACCTGACGCAGCTGATTTGGGGCCAAGCAGAGCAGACTTCACGCCTTCGAGGAAGACTTGGTTGTGGAGTGATGTCTTTGCTGCGCCGCAGAAGGGAGCGATATAGTCCATGAAGTCGGGGTACTGTGTGGCCCATTGGAAGCTAGTCAAGTAAGCATACCAAAACGTCGCACGACTGCTGTCAGTCAACTCACGTCTGGCCTGCACCCATGCTCCACCCCAGTACAGCTTTAGCATGTTTGATGCCCAATTCCTTCGTCACCAGCTGATACTGGGCCTTCACATTGTCGTAGACAGTCACGTTCGGGAACGGCTTTGGGATATCTGGGCGATTGGATGGCGACGAGGACTCCCCGTTCCCGAAGAGGGCGACGATGACGATGTAGTACTTGTCCGGGTTCAGAGTCTTGTCCTTACCGATGAGCCATTCATTAGTTGCGATCGTGCCTGAGTACCACGTCGGGTAGATGATCGCGGGGTTTGAGGACGAGCCGAATGTCTTGTATGCGATGCTGGCGTTGGGTATAGTTCCGCCAGACTGGAGGGTGAAGTCACCGAGGGCGTACTCCTGGTAGCCTTTTGGCTTGTCGTTGAGCGATAATGAGTCCATTCTTACATGTACTTACTTGAGACCCTGTACGACTATGGACGACACAAGGAACCTGCAACGTACTTACCTCGCAACGTCCTTATCGCTTTGTCATTGACAGTTACATAGCATGTGGCCGAGACAGCTTGCCCCGCAATAGTGCCGTGGGTGAAGCTTAGGTTGGTAGCTCCGAAGGTCTGTTGTGATGAGCTCCTACAAGTACATACATCATTTGAACCTGACCAAACGTAATATAATTCGAATCCGGCGTGAAATCGGTCGCTTGGTATCGTCAAGAACGTGAGCTCGCGGATGCTCCAGGCTCATATAAGATTATCAGCCGGAAAGCCAGATGACCTATCGTCGTTATGGTGCTGACATGAAAGTGATTGGAGTTGTCATAAAGTTAGTACTACCTCCGCTTGTGCAGAAGCTCGAACAGAATAAGCAGCTTTCAGGGCACCTGCGACAGTGAACCTTCTGTTTGGCAATCCTGAGAGATAGCAGACAGACTCAATCATCATTCTACTCTGATATCTATATCCTCACGGTCACGGCAGTGAAGGAAATCAATCCTGCGGGCAAGCTAACAACAGCGGTATCGATATGGCGAACTTCTCGAGAACCAGAGGCTGATGTAAAGCTGAACACATGCCCTGCCTACCGGTCTAATGGCATGTTCCATCTCAAATGCAGGTACCATGCGCGTGCGTTCGCTCAGGTTGCACTCTCCGGATTTGGGACGGGCTGAAATTGCTTTGCGAGGCCAATGCGCGTTCGTCGCTTGCACTGCCGTGTTGAGGTATCCTCCAAGCTGCCAGTACTAGGTAGTCTTCCATGATCATTTCCCCGACCCATCATTCTTCCGGTCGCTTCTATTTCCAAGTCCCTCCTTCCCACCCATGATCTCACCCGTCGACTCATTGATTCCGGTCGATCGGTCGGTAGCAGGCTGCGTGTCGGGCTGCTTGGCCGGATGATCGTCGCCTGTCAGATGCTCTACAGTGGAAGCCGAAGATTGGGAGTCAGAGGAGTCGTGCTCCGCTTTGCCGGCACCGCGAGCGCCGCTCGGGCTCTGCGAGGTTGGCAGCCCTGCGAAGCGAGGCTTAGTGGTTGCGAAGGTCCTGTTTCTGCGAGCGAGGGCTCGAAACGAGCGATTGAGAACGATGGTGGACATGCTATGGATCGGGGAGCCAGAAGCTTGCGAGGAGGGATGACTGCTCGGCGAAGATAGCGATAGCTAATTGTTCTTCTGCTAAGACTTAAGAAGGGATTTGAACCTGAACGAACGAGAGCGACGAGATATGTGATACTATACCTGCCCACACGCGGAGCGAAAGGCCGTGTCCTGCACCAAGTCATCGTCATCATGATCAGCACCGCACAAGGCACACAACTTCAGTGGGCTCGACTCCTACAGACTTTGGGCGATGCCTCCATTCGTAAACGTCCGTGGGATCGCATAAAAGAGTGCCTAGCAGGAAGGAGCACTGAGATGATCGAGGGCAGATAAATGTATGTTCAACAAAATCTATATTCTGGGTCGCATGATGCCCAGCCAATCAGCGCTCGCCCGATTTCCGTATCAGAACGTAGCTCTCCAAGTCACCGCGATGTCTAGCCATCCGTCCCGATCTACACAGTCTGACCTCAGGTCAAGCAGAGTGCTCGCACGAGAGGTTCGATCCAATGGACGCCTCCATAGGTAGTGGTGCTTCGACGGCCCGCCAGCTTCGGCGCCTCGTATGATCATGCCGGTCAGTGCCACATGGGAACCTGACCACCTCGCCCTGCTTGATTCGCAACAACATCGTAGCTTTCGACTGGCCATCAACCTCGCAGCTCTCGCACCGTTGAGCTTGCAGGCTCCATCACTTCTCCACCCTTCTTCCCCTCGACGCTTCGCTCAAATACGGAACCCTCCGGGCTTGACTCCGAGTCACCGTCTTCCGTTAATGTCTTCGCCTTCATGAAAGGAAGTCGGTCATTCTGCTCCTTGAAGCGCAACACGAAGAAGCCTGCAATAACTACGAGCCAGTACAGATTGTACGCGAGCACCGAGCCGTAGGTTGCAGAGTTGGTCCAGCCAAAGATAGAGTTGAAGATGCCCCAGCCTCCACCACCATTGAGTTGAGGGCTGCAGCAGTTGACATGCCATACGCTCTGGCGAATGTCGTATGAGCCAGCGCCAGCGCCAGTCTCGCTTGCGTCTCCTCCGACGACCTTGTTCCATGTGTTGTTCTCGAAGAACCACACTGCTCGGCTGAACAGGCCTGCGGCAACGAGGTACAGGAAGCATGTCGATATGATGAGGAAGATCTGTAGATGTGCGGAGTTGCCGCCACTAGGGTGAAGTTAGCAGCAGATCGGGAACGCGCGATGCGGAAGGCCAGACTTACCGGTAGATCAGGTATCCGACGAGGCAGCCAGCACCCAGACCACAGATGACTGCCAGTGGGAACGACGTTGCCGGCAGACCGAGTCCGACGCCACCGATGAAAACGACAGCCTCAAGTCCTTCTCGGAGCACGGTGATGAACGGGAGCAGGAACATGGCGTACTTCTCACACCATTGCTTGAAGCGGCTGCCAGCAGAACCCTTCATGTCGCGATCCTTCTTGTCGAGTGCTTGCGAGAGCTTGACACGCCACTTGTCTTGCAGCTTGGATACTCGTAGCAGAGCTGCTCCCATGATAGCTGCGACGGTGTTAGCTGAGAAGTCTTGGTAGTTCTGGCGAGCAGGCTTACTAATGATGATGCTCGCGATGATTCCGAAGACGCCTTCCCAGATATCCTCAGTCCCAGCAAATGTGTTCTTCTGCAGCGTGTAGAAGGCTCCCACCATGGCACCGCCAACGATAAGGCAGATGAGCAGGCCAGCTGCGACACCATACCAGACTTGTCTAACCAGACGCTTGTGGATGGACTTGTCCTCGACTGGGCTCAGGGTCTGCTTAAGAAACGAGAGCAAGACCGAAACGATAATGCTCGTCTCGAGGCATTCTCGAAAGCAGATGAAGAACACTGGACGCCAGACTCAGTTTCACGGATTGTCCAATCTCGATGAGAGGTACTCACCAGGTACAGCAAACACGTTGGGCGCCATGGTAGCGTCCAAGACCGAGCTGCCGTCAAGTAAGAGACTGTCGTGGCGTTCGTCGTTTGTGATATGAGTGAAACCTGATTTGATCTGATAAGAGACAGAAGATCAGATAGCAGCGAAGTGAAGGAAGTAGCTGCAGTAAGATCGAGGTGGGGTCGTCAGAATTTCGGAAAGAATTAGGCTGTGCCGATCTCGGCTTGGAGCAAAACCTTCAAAGCGCACGAAAGTGGTCTGACAAGCATGCTCACAGCATGTTGATCCACTGAGTTTCTCCGACCATTGGGCTATACTGCAGCTCAATGCATGCATGGTGAATACTCCCTGCAGTTTCGATTCCGACATTGCTGACTACAATGACCCGGCGAGAAAGCAGCGCTCACTT
The DNA here is from genome assembly GCA_036872775.1 of Oleoguttula sp. CCFEE 5521. Taxonomy (NCBI): domain Eukaryota; kingdom Fungi; phylum Ascomycota; class Dothideomycetes; order Mycosphaerellales; family Teratosphaeriaceae; genus Oleoguttula; species Oleoguttula sp. CCFEE 5521. Next base: position 6,718 of record JAVRRP010000864.1, on the reverse strand, counting down.
GAATTACACCAAAGCATCGAGGGTGACCCGAGACATCCAAGGCCGAGGCAAGCATCACCACGTGTGAGTTTTACTGCTACATGTAAGCCTCCAATCCGAAGGTAAGCGCGGGGTTCTCGAGCTCTTCGCTTAGCCCTGTTTCTTGGTGGGTCAATCTTTTTGCTTGTGGGCGCTTGTCTCCGGTGTTCGGCGAACGTGCTTGGCTGGCATTGGAACTGCTGTACGGCAAGTGAAGTCGACAATCTTTATCAGATCTTGTCACTCTTATCAATCTCTGTCATTGACTACATTCCATCACAGTAACGACACAATGGCGTTGTCGTTATCTAATTTCTTGGTCTGTTGCGCCGGCTTCGTCGCAGTCGCGAGGTCGGCCACCCATGAATATGACTGGAACATTGGTTGGGTCAGGGCGAATCCCGATGGCATGGCTGAGCGCCCTGTCATGGGGATCAACGGGCAATGGCCACTGCCGACGCTCAACTTCACAAAGGGCGATCGGGTGATTGCGACTGTTCACAATCAGGTGGGCATGAGTACTCCAGCACTGAGGACTTGAGTGTTGACTCAGTCGAACAGCTCGGCAACCAAAGCACTAGCATGCATTTCCACGGTCTCTTCCAAAATGGCACGAACGATATGGACGGCCCTGTTGGTGTCACGCAGTGCGGCATCCCACCAGGCTCGAGCTTCACCTATAACTTCTCTATCGAACAGCCAGGCACCTACTGGTATCACAGTCATACGCGTGGCCAATACCCCGATGGCCTTCGCGGGCAATTCCTTGTACATGATCCTGATAGCCCTTACATTGGCCAGTACGACGAGGAGGTCGCCATCACCTTGTCTGACTGGTACCACGACGAGATGCCTGGTCTACTGAGTCACTTCATCAGCGTCGCAAATCCTACTGGAGCCGAACCAGTACCAAACTCGGCGCTTATGAGCGACACGCAGAATCTCAGTGTTGCTGTGCAACCTGGCAAGACATACCTGTTCCGCATGACCAATATGGGTGCTTTTGCTGGACAGTACTTCTGGATCGAAGGTCATACCATGCGTGTTGTCGAAGTGGACGGCGTGCACACGGAGCCCGCCGAGACTAGTATGATTTATCTCACTGCGGCTCAGCGCTACAGCTTCATGGTTACTATGAAGGATAATGTCGAGGGTAACTTTGCGATGGTTGGCAGTATGGATACGGTGAGATATCTCGCTTGCCGAAGTCTCTGCTACGTGCTGACGCCTTGGCAGGATCTCTTCGATGCCCTACCAGATGGCCTGAACACTAACGTGACGGGCTGGCTCGTCTATGATGACGCTGCCGACAAGCCAGCACCTGCACTGATCGATGCTTTCGAGCCGTTCGACGACTATACACTTGTGCCACAGGATGGCCTCGAGATCTACGACCATGTGGATCACTCCATTCAGCTCGATATGAAGATGGACAATCTTGGCGATGGTGCCAATTAGTGAGTTGTGCCAGATCGGAAGGGCTGGATCAGCCGCTGACATTTTCAAGCGCCTTCTTCAACGACATCACCTACGTCGAGCCCATAGTCCCCACGCTCTACTCTGTTCTCTCCACCGGCGCCAATGCTTCGAATCCCACCATCTACGGAGTCAACACCAACTCCTTCGTCCTGGAGAAAGGTCAAGTCGTCGAGATTGTGCTCAACAACGATGACGCTGGCAAACACCCGTTCCATCTCCACGGGCACAACTTCCAAGTCGTCTGGCGGAGCGAAGAGAATGACGGCTACTGGAACCCAGACAACACCTCCGCCATCGAATCGTTCCCCAGGAAGCCGATGAGACGTGATGTAGTCATGGTTAACCCACAGGGTAACTTCGTCATCCGCTTCAAGGCTGACAACCCTGGCGTCTGGCTTTTCCACTGCCACATCGATTGGCATACGGCGTCTGGGCTTGTAGCGACGATGATCGAGGCGCCCTTAGAGCTGCAGAGCTCCATGAAGGTACCGGCAGATCATTATCAGGTCTGTCAGGATAGCGGTACGCCTACTGCGGGCAATGCTGCAGGTAATACTGTCGATGTCCTAGACTTGACAGGAGAGCACAAAAGCCCAGCACCACTGCCAGCTGGCTTCACTGCAAGAGGCATCGTTGCGCTGGTGTTCAGCTGCCTGAGTGCTTTCATTGGCATGGCTGTCATCGCTTGGTACGTTGAGATATTTTCATCTCTGAGGGACCTCAGAGCTGACTTTACATCGCAGGTACGGAGCTGCACCCATTGCTGTGCGCAAGCCTTCTGTCGCGGCTGGCAAGGTCACCACCAATTGAGTGCCACGTAGTGGATTGGTAGTAGCATGACTGGGGAGAGCCATGCTAGTCGAGACTCTCGCGCCGGCGTTGCGGACCTACTCCGACTCTCGAGACGTTGTCCCAGAGGAGCAGACTCGGTACAACGCGATGGAACGGGCACATTGTAGGTAGTACCCGGGAATATGGCCAATGGTGTGACTGTAACACACTGGGGCAACACATGCATCTAGTTCCGGCATCGAGCTCCTCCCTCCGATCTCAAGATGATGCATCGTGCTACGGAGTCACACCCGTACGTCCGTCTGCCGTGACGGATGCCGTTCTCGGTACATTCTGCGTGGTGGCCAAATTTCCGGCGCTTCTTGTGCATTGATAGATTCCATCGTGACTTGCCAGGTGTGACTTGCACCGCCCATGAGTGACTGACGATTCGATTTCTGTGACACTCGTCTCCTGGGACGAATCGTATAAATCATGTCTTCACTGCAGTACCTCGAATCGATTGGCTTGGCTAACAGGCCTGGCTGCTCAGCTAGCCCACAATTCAATCGACAAGCTGCCAGTCGAGCAAGGGAAAAGGATCCGTTCGCTTCACAGTCTCGATCTAGCTCTCTGCGCTTGGCACACCACACGCAGCTCAACCTGCCCCCGACGCTTTGTACTGCATTGGCTCACGGCTACGTGCGTCCCCGCGGGCACTACAAGTCCCCATCCATAGTTCCGGGTCTCGGCGCGCACACCAGTGCAACGGTCTGGGTGTAGTGGCGTAATGTTGCCGGTACTGTGCAATGTAGCCGGTGCGATAACCGATCTTGAGACATCTCGATTGCGTGACAGGGGATCGACGGCGTCTGGCGGTACGTACTGCCTTATAGATACACTTGGGCGATAAAGCATCTCGGCCTGCTTATTCCCTCGCATAAATGCCCATCCGACGGCATGGAAGCGAGACGGACAGACTCGTTCCTTGAGCTAGTCACATAGGCTCGGTCGGGATGTTGGAGCTGGCGCACAGCTGGCTGCAGTAGTCGCTTGTCAGAACTGCGACTGCCATTGGTCGTACATGCAGCGAGTACGGGCTTGATTGTGCGATTTCGATTGATGTTTCTGTCCCCTGTACTGCAGTTCGACTGTGCCACCGACGCCTCTGATGCGCCGTGCCCGCAGCGTTGGGCTGTCACATGCAAGCTGGCCGATGGGGAAAACGCTCGCGGGTTTTGCTTGAAGGGTGCAGTGCAGGGTAAGTTCTGGGAAGGGATGTTTGCTTTGTACATGGTTGTCCCGGTCGATCTTGAACACTGTCTACTCTCTTTAGGACTCTCATCTATCCGCTCAACAGCATAAGGCGTCGTATATGACCGCAGGCGGCTTCGCTAGAGGTTTGACAGTCCTCTTGCAAGCGCAGCTGCGGACATCCTCGATTGAAACACACGACAGGGGAAGAGAACGAAATTCGATCGTTCTACGCACGATCGGCACTGTCGACTGGTGAAAATCTCCGACAGCTACTTCGCCAACATGGCCACTCGTCAGCACTCTACCGCGTACCAGTCCTACTACGAGCGCTCAGAAGCCGACAACCTCACTCCCCTTGCAACATACCTCCTCCGCCTAATTCACCTTAAACGCACGAACCTTTGCGTCTCGGCCGATGTTACAACGAGCAATGCCCTCCTGCGGCTGGCCGAGGAGGTGGGCGATCACATATGTATTCTGAAGACGCACGCGGACATCATAGCAGACTTTAACGATAAGACGATACGGGGATTGAATGAGCTGAGTCGAAGGAAGAAGTTCCTAGTCTTTGAGGATAGGAAGTTCGGGGATATCGGGAGTGAGTCTATGTCTGCGAAGGCAATCATCCAGCAAGGTACTAATGAAGTACCGCAGACACCGTGCAGTTACAATACACCGGAGGATCTCTTGCGATCGTGCGATGGGCACCGATAGTGAATGCGCACATCTTCCCTGGAGCGGCGGTCATTACATCCTTGGCCGAGGCAGCGAGTAAAGCCATAACATCGTACAATACCTCAGTCAGCACAGATATCTCCGCCTCCCCAGCGCCTTCACGAGCAGGATCTGGACCCGGCGAGGAAGCCGAGTCAGAGCCAGAGAATGAAGACGACGACGACGAGGACGGGGACGATGATACAGACGAGGAGCCAGAAGTAGACGACGGTCGCAATGGCCGGAAACAGAGCGTAGTGTCGGTCAGCACGACGATATCCACGAAGACGGAAGCTATCAGCCCTACGCCACAACTGAAACCGAGCCTGTCCCGCGGCTCGACAGAAGAAGACGACGAAGAAGACGAGGACGAAGACATGCTGAAGTCCCAACTCGAAGCCCTCGGACCTCCACCATTCTACCGCTCCCTCCTCCTCCTTGCACAGATGAGCTCCGAAGCCAATTTCTTCACGCCCGAATACACAGCCGCTTGCGTCCGCGAAGCACGGAACAACCGCGACTTCGTGATGGGATTCATCGCCCAGCGAGGACTCAACTCGGAGCCCGGCGACAATTTCATCACCATGACTCCTGGCGTGCAGAAAGCTGCTGGCGGGGATGGGAAGGGCCAGCAGTACAATACGCCTAGGAAGGTTGTTACTGAGCAGGGCGCGGACGTGATAATTGTGGGGAGGGGGATTTTGAACGCTGGGGATCGGAGGAAGGAGGCTTTGGAGTATCGGAAACAAGGTTGGTTGGCGTATGAGGAGAGGTTGAGAGCCGGGAGGTCGAGGAGGACGGGGCGATAAGGCGCCTTAGCCCTTTGCTGCCAAGTGAAGCTGAAAAGGGATCTCGGCTACATGAGTATAGACGGATGCTGAAAGGCCTCGAGCAAGCCTCTCCTCTCCGGTCCTGAGTGGCGTGGAAAGTGCTGCTATCAGTGCAGCTGCGACAGCGACAGGCCTTATGTCTGGTCAGTAAGAGGCCTTGGGCAGTACCTTGCCTCATATCCTGTCGAGTAGAAGCTCTCCCCAGATCCTACATTTGTCGATCCCTTGAGCCGAGGCGCTAGTAACTTGTACATCTACCCGCACATGTACACGACATCGATCTCGTCGCAAGTATCAAGCATCTCAATTTCAGTCGAGTATCGCAGCGAGTAATATTGACATGTGGAATCGCATCGCCAAAAGCTTTGGCTAGTCATTCCTTCGCCACCCAGCACCTACACAATAGCATACCTTCTCACCGCATCCTTCATCACTTACCTCGATCATGGCCGACAAACTCCAGCAAGAGCTCGCCAAAGTCTCCCCCGACGTCCCCTTCCGCGCCTCCACCGCCCACACCCATCACACCTGGGCCAAGACCTTCACCTCCCGCCCCGAACTCTACCTCCGCCCCGAGTCTCTCGAGGAAATCCAGAAAATCGTCACACTAGCGCGGAGATGTCGCCGTCGCCTTGTAGTCGTAGGCTGTGGCCACTCGCCTAGCGATCTGACGTGCACGAGCAGCTGGATGGTGAATCTGGACAACTACTCCCGGGTGCTGGAGGTGAGTCGGGAGAAGAAGACGCTGAGGGTGGAGGGAGGGATCAGACTACGAGCGCTGAATCAGAGGGCTAATGAGGCGGGGTTGACGATGCCGAACTTGGGCAGTATTGATGAGCAGAGCATTGTTGGGGCTATCTCGACGGCGACGCATGGGAGTAGTCTGAAGCATGGCTTGCTCAGTCAGAGTGTGAGGAGTTTGAGAATTGTGCTGGCGAATGCGCAGGCTGTGAAGTGCTCGAAAGACGAGAATGAGGAGCTGTTTCGCGCTGCGCTGTGCTCGTTGGGAGCGCTGGGGATTATTACGGAGATCGAGTTCGAGATGACGGACGCGGTTAATATTGAGTGGGAGCAGACCCTTGTGCCGCTCGGCCAAATACTAGGGACGTGGAATGATACCCTCTGGACGCAGAAGGAGTTCACGCGGGTGTGGTGGATGCCGTATATGAAGCGCGCGATCGTGTGGTCCGCCGAGAAGACTGACAAGCCTGAGCGGGCACCGGCGTATAGCTTCTACGGCGGGTCTGTGGGCTACTATACCTACCACAATCTCCTGGCCGTGTCGAATTACATTCCCTCGATACTGCCCTGGATCGAATGGTTCGTCTTCGGCATGCAATACGGATTCAGCACAGGCAAGACAACCTCAGCCGTCGAGCCACTGCAGCAAGGCCTGCTGATGAATTGCCTCTACTCGCAATTCGTTAATGAGTGGGCTTTGCCGTTGTCGAAAGGACCCGAAGCCATCACCCGTCTCAGTGCCTGGATGAACGGCGAGAAAGGCGGCGGAGGAATCCCCTTCTCCAGCAAAGGTTTGTACGTTCACTGCCCTGTCGAGGTCCGCGTCTCGGACACAACCACCTCCCCACACCCACGCCCATATCTAGACCCTACGGTCGAGGACGAGCCTACGCTCTACCTCAACGCTA
>JAVRRP010000863.1:0-13235 GCA_036872775.1 Oleoguttula sp. CCFEE 5521 | reverse complement strand
TGGCGAAGCAATGGGGTCGTAAGCACGTCGTGGGACTCGTTTCGGTCGTTAAAGTCGGTCGTGCGTGGGCGCGACACGGTGGGTTGTCGCAAGTGATGTTGATGGTGTTGTGTTGGGTTGGTATACTGCGAAAGCTGTGCAGATGATACTCCAAGCAATGCGATGCAGTGCTGTCAAGTCCAGCAAGTCCAATGGGTCACCGCGCCGCTGTACGCGGACGGCGGAGGAGCGGTGCTGTCGGCTCGTGGCCAAGCTTGCAGGCGGCGCTGAGGTGCGGCGGACAAGAGCTGCTGTGAGAGGAATGTGTGAGCGTGGAGCAAGCCATGGCGGGACAGCGTGGTAGTGCGAGCAGAAAATCTCACGCGACGCGATTGCCGGCGTGTAATTCATGAGGTTGGCACTTTGCTAGCCGTGACGTGGATTCGGGAGAGGTTGGTGGTAGGGGTGTGCATGTGTGGCTGGTGGCTGGCCTGGCCTGTCCTGTGCTTCTGCACACTCACCTCTAGTCATGACTCTATTTCTGTAATATCGCACATCGGATGCTGTTCTAGTTGCTGCTAGTAGTGGTCTGGCGCGCGTGGAATGCGATGCTAGTGGTGAGGCGTGTTGCGATGCGCTGTCAATGGTTGCGTGGTGGATAAAGTTGGCAGTGCGGTGAGCAGTCGCAGGCGCTTCAACTTCGCGCCACCAATCGCTGCAGTTCAGGTCGAACGAGATCTTGACTGCCGCAGCACAAACGTCGCTCAATCGTTGCCAGCTGTGCAATCCTCGTTCGTCTTGTCCGTCAAAGAATCCCGCGGACTCGGTCGAGGTGGCACAGCGCTTGACCTGTTCCTGGCACCCGTTGCCGAGACTTTCATGCAGTCACTTTGGTGGTGATGAGATGTCTTGCCCTTGCTGTGACCGAGCGTCTCAAGGACTATGATGACCTCGACCGCAGCATTGCCGTAAGCGAGCAGCGTATTTGCCCTGCTTCGACACATCGACCTGTCAGGCATCCCCTCGCATTCGACTGCCAACGCACCAATGCCACCAAACGCACAGCCACAACTTCTCATCTCGGCACATCCGCCGGCCTGCCGAGCGTGGGAGAGCAGCAGGATGCCGGATCGCGTTTCAGTCACCATCACCAACAGATGCTGAGCAGCCAGAACGAGGAGTCTTGCCAGGGGCGAAGTGCAGACAGCTACCGAGATGGAAGCTTTCGAAGGATATAGCATTTCTTCCATCGATCATCCGCGACGATGCGACAATGCGACATCTCCACGTCCAATCAGAAGACCGAGAAGCTCTCTCGGGAGAACTGCGCCGTTGAAGTACGCATTCGAGAACCGAGCCCAAGGGACTCACCGAGCTTTCGCACATGCGGAAATCACTGTAGCCATACTGTCTGGTGTCGCTTGCTCCGAGTCTCCTGATGGGGCAGTAGATTTACGAAGCAGAGGGATGGGATGTACTGTGTGCTTTTGGCACTTTTCGAACGCGGCGACGATGCGATGATGCGCTGGCATTCCACATAAGTGTCGCCTCACTCCTTCAGCAAAAGTCACAAGTTGATAAGAGACAGAGACAGTAAGTGCCTGTTGATGCGATTTCTCCAAGAGACTATCTCTCATTCTGAGCACTCAACCTTATCTACTCCTCTCCGTAGCAACAAAGCTCGATGAATCTGCAGACACTTTGCCAACAGTATCGACCTCGATCGTTCAACGCCTGCAACGCCCCCACAAGCAACCGGACTCACTGGTTTCCTCGCGACGGCGGCGGCGTGGACGGCGTCACACGCTGCGGAAGAGTCAACTGGCCGTTAGGATCTCCCAACTCCTCTGGCACCAACCACTCCATATCCTCCTCGGCCTGCGACATCTGCTGAATTGACAAATGAGAGACATCGACATCCATCTCCTCACGAAGATCCCCATCCGCGTCCTTGACATCGTCGTCATCCACAGATCCTTCACCGTCCATGACCCTGGCCTCAGCGAGTTCCTCATCAATAATTTCGTGGAGGTCTTCGTCGGTGAGGGTGTCTGGGTACTCCTTCTCGGTGTCCAGAGCGACACGCAGAGCTCCTTCTGCGGAGCGGATCATCGCAAGCTGAGCATGCGCTTGAGCCGGAGTGCGAATCTCCTCGCGGCCAAGGTATAGAACTTTGGTGAGAGCCAGGGCTTTCTTTGCGTGATCCCTGGAGCATTCGAAGTCAGCGGAAGAACGAGTCGCGTCAGCCATGTTGCCACTGCATCGCCAAGGAGCAGTCGAAGTCAGCATAACAACGAGTCGCGTCAGACCACGTTGTCAAAGCAATGGCGATGCAGTGTCGTGCTTCGAGGAATCACCGGCAGTTGGAGACTTACACATAGTTTTCGGGGGAGTGAGCCGGGATGAGATGCATCCCCGCACGATGCAGATCACCAAGAGCAGGCTCGGTGAGAACATCGATGGCAATGGCGTTGGCCTGGTCGAAGTTCTTGTCCTTGAAGTACTGCCACGCAAGGGTATACTCGCTTTCAAAGAATTGTGCCGTGGGCGAAAGTTTCTTGGAGGCTGCCATTATGTGTGAGACTGGGTGTTGATGCAAGAAGATTGCGAAGTGCTGACGAAGAGGAGTAACTTCCTGAGGTCCTCTACCTTATGTGTAGTATTTGACTGATACTGTAGATTTCACCTTTGGCCAGTAAAGTGATGAGCAGTTTCTGCCATGCTCCAGCCTGTTTGGTCTCCTACGATCTCGGCTACCAACGAAGCTGCATGAAGCAAGTCCGTTCACATTTGCTGTGCTTCCGCGCGGCAGGCTGCAGCTCGAGCTTTCTGGGTTGATCTCTGTCTCAATACCGCAAGGCCACAGAGTCTTTCAGCATCTAGTGCTTTCTGCCGACACAAGTCAGCTGCTGGATGCTTCTGTCTCAAGCTTAGCCAATGCTAAGGATTTCCATGCTTTGTCCTGTCTCATTTGGTCTCGCTGTCTCCAGTGGCCACCCTGCAAGTTGCCGCACGTCCGTGCAGGCGTTACTGGGGTTGTCAAAAGGGCATCTACAAGTGCTGCCTGCTCAAATAGACATCAAGCAATGCTGGCTTTGTGCAAGTGAGTCAACAGACTCTTCCAGAGTTGTCGCGATTTTTGGACTTTGAAAGATCACAACAGGCTGCAGCAAGAGACTCTCGTACATATTGACAGCTTGTGCCATCTCTGGATCGACTTTGAAGTTTCAGAATCTTCGTGCACTTCATCACTGTGCCGTTAAGATGTCGGAGAATCCGGACCCTCCAAAGAAGCGACCTCGCTCTGAGTCACCTACTGAGAGTGATGATGACAAGATCAAGTCAGCCAAATCAAAAGCGCAAGCCAGCAAGAAGGCTCGTATTGATGAGACTCCCACCTCCGTCCCATCAGGAGCCATTCCTTCTATCACTCCAGCCTCCCTCCCGCCCAACTAGGCCTTCGACACTTCACTCACAACTCCCTCAATCCCACCCAGCCGCAAGACCGGCGACTCAAACGACAACTCCCTCAATGCAGGTGCTTCACCTGCACCCACCACTGGCGTGATGACACGCAGAGAAGCCAAGCTGGTCGGTACCAAGGCTGCAAGGAACCTTCCGCAGAACCGAGACGACACAACAGCCTGCGCATCGACCTATGCGCCAGATCAATCCGACATCGATACACGTGAAGCCAAGACAACAGCAGAGATGTTCTCCACTCTCTCTCTCTCCCGATCCTCGTCCGCGCCAAGCGGCTCATTGTCGCGGCTGATCTTACCACAAGCACCAAGGCCACCGCCGTCGAGAGTGCACCCGAAGCTGACACGCAATTTGTCGGTTTCGAGGCACTTTTCACAAAGCCTATCAAAGACAATCGCGCCTTTGTTCCTGACATCGTCACGAAGCCAGGCGTGTTTATCCTTGGTGCACGCGACGGCGAGACCTATCGCATGTTCTCGTACTTCTCAGATACATTGACCAACGCTGCGGTTGCATTGCAGATGTCTCGAGATTTGTGCAACCTGCTCAATCGATGGCCCGCGGCGATTGAGTCGCTTTGTCACGAGAAGCGCACCAACAGAGGCCGGCAACGCAGATCGCTGTCGACGCAGTCGACCCCTATGGACGCGATCGTAAGGGCATCTCCCGCGTGCATGTGAAAGGCAATCTTGCCATCGTCACACTCGGACGCAACATGGCCAAGAACATACAGCTCCCTGGCTTGCAGTTCATGATCATGTATTACAGACGCTCAGTGCAGTCCATTATCGAAAAAAAAACCTGATCCCATCAAGAGGCGAGAGGAGCTTCGTAAGGCCCAGACCTTGATCATCATGCTCAGTCGGCAATGTCGCCGTACCCGCATCAAGCACGGCTGGACGCAAGCGTCGCTAGCTGGCCGCTCAGTATCGGAGAAGCGCTTCAAGCGGGACATGGAGGAGTGGACTATGCTTCGTCTGCGCGAGCAAGATCAAGCGAAGGATCTTCCGTGGCAGGTGCCGAACTATGGCGCCAGAAATGCAGCTTGGCCTGCAGCTGACATCGCCATGGTGGAGCACATCGTCGGTCTGCTTGAAGCGGAATTTGGGGTGAAGTTGAAGACCGCTGCTGACAGCTGCCCTTGGCCTGGTCATCCGGATGCTATGCCGATCGGCTTTGGCTGGGGGCTTGCTGGTGGCATCTCAGCCTCTCGCTACACTCGCTTGTTTGAGAACTGCAATGGGCTGTTCCCCACAAAAGACACTCCTGTCACGATCTTCATCGAGATCATCTTTGTCTACTGCGTCATCGTTTGTGTCATCGACGACGACGACGACGACGACGACGACGATGTCAAGCCCGAAGACATCAAGTCCGACGATATCATGAGTGACGACGTTAAGATCGAAGGCGTCGTCAAAGGCAAGAAGCTCTGGACCAATGCCCGGAAGCGCGCGTTTGAGAAGAGGTATTCGGAAGTTTTGGACTTGCCTTGGGTCCTCGACGTGCATGACGCACTCTGCCTGGCCGTTGCACATGCTGAGCACGGGAAGATGATGTTCTCGGGCTGGTCGTCGGCGCCTACCTCACTTGCCGACAGCAATGACTCGCAGAACAAGATGCTCATGGAGACGCGCACTTCGAACTACCTCAAGCTCGATTACCCGAAGGAGACCTACGGCGATGCGAGGAAGATGATGGATCACATGAACGGGATCGACACGAACAAGTACGTCGACCTTGAGGGAGCGAGATCGCAGAAGAAGCTTCCTGATCTTCCCGCCGATGTGATCGACGACATCAGCAAGGTCAAGAAAGAAGTTGCTGAGCACTTTGAGCCGTATCTCGCTCATCCGGATTTGTACGCTGACTTGGATGATGGCGAATCCGCTGAGGTGGGAGAGGAGCTTGGAGCTGGCGAAGGCGAGCGCGGCGACCCTGAGACTGTCATTGTCAATGCAGATGAGGTTGAGCCTCTCGAGACTGAGCTCAACAACATGGACGGCGTCCTCGCCAAGGAGTACTCTGACTACGCCAACCACCCTCAGACAATCCTCTATCGCTCCGCTCTCGGCTATGCACAGCTGACTGGCAATCGCCCCAGCTTTGAGCGCGCACACAACGAGCTCTTCAACTTCCTGTCTCATCCGTCCCAAGCGGGTTTCTAGGCGGGAGAAGGCGAAGTGGGCTCCGCAACAGCCTTGCAGGGACGCCTGGACATCCTGCAGAGCCTGGATGAGTATGATGCCCATCACAAGAACAAGAAGCTCATGGCGGCGGTAAAGGCGATGGAAGACGTTATCGCTTCGGATGGAGACAAGGAAGTCTTTGACGCCCAGGAGACTGAGGCGTACAGGCTGACGGCCTTGGAGAGTAGGGCGAAGGAGAGCATGGCTATTGAGAGGTTGAATGCACATCAGTGCTGGCTGGACTGGGAAGGTTTTGTCAGTTGTCGAAGCGCTTTGGTGCTGGCTGGCTTGGGAAGGATATCTGCATCCGTCGAAGCACGCTGGTGCTGGGTGGATTTCCTGCGACTTGCGCGATGGTCGAAGCGCGCTGGTGCTGGCCATCTCCTACTGTGATTCGCTGAGATAGCAATCGAGCCTGGATGGCCAGTAGAATAAAACTCATCCTCAAATGTCTTCTTGCCACTGTGATATCGTCTTGCTTTGTGTGACTTTTGTGACTGGCAGGGAGATCTTCATGAAAATGCTGGATATTTGATGAGCTCAGTCTCATCGCTGCCTCCTCCTTGCATAGCCCATGTCTCCTCCGTGAAGATTGACAGCTTCTTCTTGCGGAGACATCTTACCGAAAGGATTTTGTACTATGCACATTCACAGCATGTCGCTGTAGCGAATGCCTCGTCGGTCTGTCTGCGAAGAGAGCGAGCACGCCGATGAGCAAGAGAGCACACTTCGCGGATTGCCTCGCGTGAGGTGTCCAGGAGATCCTTCAACACCGGCAAAGCAGAGTCAGACCTCACAGTAACCTCTGTGGGTTTCCAAGCGTGATAACATCGGGTAGAGGATGTGGTTGCTGGGCCCGGGATGGCGACGTCCTAAAGTTCTGCCATTTCGGCGTGCAAATGCTCTACTCGCAGTCAGCGAGACTCTCTCATATACTACAACGGTGCCTCTGCACGTATCGGCGAGGTCGCTACGACGAAAAGGGCCACGGCTTCCCTGAAGAGGTGTTGTATATGTGTGCCCAACTCAGCCATCCCTCCCAATGGGCTCTTCGTGGTCATGGGGAAGCACGCGGTCATACTATTGCTGAGCTGGACAAGCCGAAACGGTTGAGTACTTCACTGAGCTACATAACTGAGAAGATGCGGCACTGCAGATTCGCAGTGAGGCTCGTCATAGCGTTGCGGTCTGTGGACAAGTCGGATCGCACTTTCACCAGTGGCATCACAACAGCAAGCTTGATGACTCTGCTCCGTTGCACACAACGCGCGCAGCATCGATCTGGACATTGCATTGAGGATAGACCGGTGCCGGGGCTTCTCTCATCTGGCATCAGAGCTCGGGAGTCGTCGCCGATGAAGCCAGTTCAGGATTCAATTCGTCAAGCATTCCTCTCCAATTCATCGAGACTGCACGCTTGTGGTCTTGAAGTTCAACGGGGCTTCTTCAGCTGGAAAGTGTCCGTTTTGACATCTTCTGGGTCCACCAAAGGCGCTCAGCTTTTCGCGCGCTGCAAGACTATGAGCAGATGGACCCTGTCACTGATCGAAACCGATGCGACTGCAGTGCAACACCTGTGCTATGAGCCAAGGCTCATGATAGTGCTCCAAGACAGATTGATGTATTGTATCACCGCCACCGTGACAACCTGGCCTTGGCGGTTCTCACAGCGGCCACAGACCTCAGCGACTTGGGACGAACTAGTGTCCAGACCACTGGCAAACCAGCCGACCCTCTCAGGGCTGCGTAGAGTCTACCGCGACGATCTTCGCACGATTGCGTTGTATTCGCAATACGAGCCAGCATAGTGACAAAAGCTGGGCAGCACAGTCTAATACAGTATCTCTTGGCGCCTCACCTTGGCGCCACTCGCACCGGCCACGCGCTCCGTGCCGGTTTCAGGACCACCCCGGACTTCATCTACAATAAACCAGCGACACCACTTCCGCAGATTGCTCTTGCAGACTAGGCTAAACACATTGTGAGACGCAGATCATCTATCTCGAAACTTGAGCATTCCACAGGTAAGTATACACGCTTTCTCTTCCTTTGTACGCGTGTCTGTACAGCCCACGCCATTCGCTTCTTCCACTTCTTCAGCAGCATGCATTTCACGCACTTCACATACGCCGGGCTGGCCCTGGCGCCGTCTGTACTCGGACAGACGCTGCTCGCAAGCCACTACACCGGCAAGATCTACACGCTCGCCTTCTCGCGCAATGGCAATAGCGGCACCCTCACGAGCAAGAGCTCAGTTTCGGGATGTGGAAGCATGCCTTCGTGGCTAGGTCTGGACTCGGCTTCAGGAACGCTGCTTTGTACAGATGAGAGCGGAGGGAATGGTCGCAGCGCGAAGGTCACCACGTTCAGTGTCGGCAATGATGGGACGACAACACTGAGCGGACAAGCTACTACCACTGGAGGTGACGTGCATGGCTCATTTTATGGTGGGAGTGATGGCAAGGGATTTGTCGTGCTGTCGGAGTAGTATGTATATGCTGTACTCAAAGTGATGCCACGCTTACTAAAAGCACCCCAGCGACCCATCAACAATCTCCACGTACAAGCTCCCCCTCACCTCCTCCTCCACCGCCCTCCAAAAGATCAAGTTCACACAAAGCAGGTCCGGCCCAGTCAGCTCCCGCCAGAATGCTCCTCACCCGCACTCTGCCATCACCGGTCCAATGGGAAACTACCTCGTAGTCCCCGATCTCGGCGCAGATCTCCTCCGCATCTTCAGTATCAACACCTCTACAGGCAACCTGACGACCTGTCCTACAGCTTCCGCGAACGCCGGAGATGGCCCTCGTCATGGTGCTTGGTGGGCTCCGTCTGCGAGCTCCTTGACTGGACTGCGACTGTACACTGTGAATGAGCTGAGCAACACAGTCACAGCCTGGACGGCTAGCTATCCCAACAACTCTTGCCTCACCCTTACCAAGACGCAGACCTTGTCTACCTACCCCTCCGGCCAAGCACCTCCCAACAGCGCCCAGGCGACCAACGGTCTCCCAGCAAAGGCGGCAGAAGTCCACGTCTCTGGCAACTTCGTCTACGTCGCCAATAGGAACGACCAGACCTTTGGCTCGCAGCAAGACAGTATTGCGACTTACTCCATCAACCCCTCGACTGGTGCGCTGACGTTCATCGAGATCGTGAATGCGCATGGCTGGTATCCGAGGACATTCCAGATCAACAAGGCAGGCACGCTGGTCGCTGTCGGTGGACAGACGAGCAGCAATGTGGCGATCTTGTCGAGGAACGTTACGAGCGGGAGGATTGGAGGACTTCTTGCGAATCTTCAGGTCGCCAGCCAAGGAAACAATGGCGCAGAGAATGGGCTTTCTGCTGTAATCTGGGACGAGTAGAGCATAGCAGAACGTGAAATGTGGTGGGAGGGCTACGCCTGGGAACGTTGCCCAGTTGGAAACGAAACTTGGCTGGGATCAGGTGCAGCATTGATTAGATTTGTGGTCTTTTAGTAAGGTCCCGAACAGCACTGCCTTGCTCAGGCTGGCGACACATGTGCCGTGCAGCGGATTACAGCAGCATCAGCCGAACATCTGTGGCGTTATTCTTTCAAATCGGCGAGATGAGACTGTTATTCTACAACGCGTTCACAAAGTCTGTCCCGCAAACCCGAGTGCGCTCCTCTACAATTCTGGTGCACTTCTTTTGCTCTCACCACCCTATCCATTGCATTTGAGCCGTATGTCCGGGAGAACCTCGACACGACAGAATGGGTAGCACCTCATGCCCTCTCACCCACGTTACATGTCAGCATAACCGACGTGGGTGTGCTTATAGAAGCAGAAGAGCTTCCCAGACCTCGAAGGGAGCCAAGGACGTATACGGAAGAGGCTTTGTGAAAGCATTGTACTGCGAGATATCCGAGTGGTCTCCGTGGTCAGGCTGGTCTAGACGTGCTAGCTTTGCTCTTTTCCAACCGCGTTGCTTTCTCATCACGTTCTCTCTACTTGTCATCATAGCTAGTGACCATCTTCTCTCCGCTCGGCTGCACCGTTGCTGTATTTCACTGCCACTGGTCTTGTAAGAAGTCGCCTACATTGGCAATAGCTCGGAGTCCTATTCATACCACCGTGCCCGTGGTGGTGATGTGGATGGATGTACGCATGATAAGACTTGCAATCGACATTGCTCACCACGAATCGCACATATGAGCGCGTTTCTACATCCCCCAACTTCAAGGTGGCCTAGCTCAGAAAGGCCCGACATCATCACACGTATTGGATGCTGTGCGGTATTTTCGCAAGGTGGAGTAATTGCGAGGAAAGGGGACGTGATGCTGCAACTGTAGGCCCAGTGTGGTATTCGCATGTATAGCCAGGCAGAGCCTAACGGTACACTCCACGCAACCCGTGAGCCGCAGATAATTCGCAGACTGAGGCCGGCGCCTTTGTAGATACGTACCCCGTAACTTGCACGCGCTCATGGCTTGCATCGTGCGCAGGTGACCAATCAAGTCCATCACACATGATGGTCTAGCATAGATTCGCCGGGCAGGCAATTTGCGTGCCGTACGGATCAGGTCCAGCGACTCCTGTAAATGTACGTCAGCCTACGAGTCTTTCGACTTCCTAAAAGTCAGGCAATTTTACCAGCAATCTGGAACACTGCGTTGAGTACTCCACCAATGCCCTCTCCAGCGATGAGACCTGCCTCTGTTAGCAAAACGTAACCTTCTAGCCATGGTATAGCTCTTACCGGCGGCGATCGCGAATCCGTATATGTCGAAGGATTTGGGACTGCGCTTTGCCCAGTAGTAAGATGGGAACGCGCCCTGTGAGGTAGGTCAGCGGTAGGTCTGTATGCTGCAGATTGAGAGAGTCGAACAAGGCACATCGCTAAGCCATAATATGTCTGCACCATCGTGAATGCAAGCCCAATGCACATGAAGTTCGGGTGGTAGACGCGGTACTTCGCCATTTTGCCCTTGTAACCGTAGTGACGAACGATCGACATGAATCCACCGAAGCAAGCGAAGACAATGGCGAAGATGCCGCTCGTGCGGGGTACAGGGAAGACTGGGTCTGTAACGGCTACCGCTACAGCGCGCCAGGCCGCAATGGAAGGTCCGGCGAAAGGACAGGTCTCGGCCTCCGGATCGATGACACACGGGTATGCCTTGACGAAAAGGATGTACAATGCCGGTGCCAGGAAGACGGCCACGATCGTACCGAGCCCTTGGGCAATCCATTGCTGGGTAGGTGGAGTGCGGAGGAGGAAGCCGACACGGAAGTCGCCCACCAAGTCGGAGGCCTGGTTGGCACCCATACTCGCGATGGACCCGCCCAACAAGTTGAGGCGCTGAGCCTTCGATGTAGCCCAGTGCTCTCCCTTGGTTGCACCACCAAGGACGATCTGGGAAGCCTTCGATGCTGCGGTCAGAGGGGTGATATCCGTAACACCAGCACACTGGACGGCCAAGAACGAGAAGAAGAACGCCAGGAACACAGCAAGAAGCGACATGCCGACGGGCATCTCGAATTGTACGCCCATAACGACACAGGTCATGATGATGACGAGGACGAGAAGGGGGAGCCACATCCACCACTTGACTTGCTCATGCGGTAACGCTGGATCCTCGACAAGATCGCTCTCGTCTTGTACGCCCTGTCTGGACAGGAATGCATGTGGCGTGCCCTTGCGCTTGCTGTATTGCGTATTGAGCCACTCGCAGGATCCACGCCAGATAGCCTTGGCGATGAAGCCAAATAGCTTGTACTGTAGGAACAGCTCAGTGAAGCTGACCACGATCATAAGAAGAACACCAGGCCAGAGAAGCCAGAAACGCGGTGATGGATGGTCCTTGTTCGAAGCCGCCGCGCTCAAGGAGCCGAAGCTCATGTAGCGGTCCCAATCCGGGTCCTTCGGGGCAATCTGCTTGCCCCAGGCGGCGCCAGTGTGGATGAGCGAGGGTCCGATGATCCCCCAGGCTAGAATGGAGCCAGCGTAGTAGGACACGGCAGTGTTGATACCAACCTAGCCAGAAAGGTCAGCTGCCGCTCACAACGACAAGGAGAGACTGTCAAAACTTGCCAGCATTCCACTGCCGATGAAGGCGGGAGTGAATTCGATCATCCAGCCCCAGTTCTCGATGTCTATAGCGTAGTTCGTCTTGCTGTACTTGCTCCAAATGAAGATCCACTATGCTGTGTCAGTATACTGCTAAAAATGGTGACTCTCAATTTTCGCGCAGATGCGCAGACATGGTCATGCAGCGCAGACGATACGACCTCCGGCAAATAAAGCTTGCCAACGAGAGATGGCGCCATCGAATGAGCTGCTCTGATCGCCGGGTGCTTTCGCACAAGTGTTGGGGCTGGCAGAGTGGAAATTCTCGGGAGAGCTTACAGTGCTACCGAGAAGTTAGTAACGGACGACGACGACGATAGCAAGGAGATTTCCACGCACAACGGGTGCCAGTCCCACAAGATGCCAAGAGCCTGCCAGGAAGTCAGCGGAGTACCCAAGGGGGGTAGGGGGGTGGGGGATGAAGTCTTTCAAACTCACATATTGAGACACAACGCGCTGGATGAACGCCAGACTGAACGCAATACCCAGCGCACGCATCTTCAGCTTCGCAATGGCTTCGCCAGATGCAGCAGCGTGCATGCTTCGAATGGTCATCGCCGTCGCGGAGGGGGTCGGGAAAATGAGACGAAGTTCGCGAGCCAGGTAGATAATGAAGAATTTGCGCAACCTGATCCCGTTAGCGACTCCTACATCCGTCGTGCTCTAAGATTGCTTACGGAGTTGCGAAGGCAAAGCCAAAGTATCCTCCGACGATAGTCAGGGTGATCAGACGAGGAAAGTCCTTCTCCGGCGTGCTCAGGAGACCCAACGAGTGCATGGCAGGAATACCAGAGATAAAGACACTCGATAGACCACCCGCAGCGGTTGCAGCAGTCTGTACGATATTATTCTCGCGGGGGCCGAAGGATCCACCCAGGATAGGGAATTTCTCGGGCAATGCGCGACCCAACGCTGCAATCAAGTCAGCAACCACACAAGTACATATTCCCTCTTCAAATAGCGTACGCTTAAGCACTGCAAATCCTATGATAGCCCCGAAAAGCGAAGCACCAAAGGTCCAACCGGTCTTCAAGCCAAGGTAGATATTGGAGGCACCGACGAGGGCACCACAGATGCAACCAACTACCATGGCGCGAATGGTGATGATCTGGTGACGCTCATCTGGCAAATCGTCGAAGGGAACGAAGGGATCTGTGGTCATGCCGACCATCTCGTCAACGTTGACATCGGGCTGCTTCTTCTCGTCTAGGGAGGAAGTCTTCGAAGTCGCATCGCCGGACGCATGGTGCTCAGCTCGGGGATTCCTGTCCGCGTCTGCGATGGTGCGCAGATTTCCGTTTAGGTCATGTGGAGCGAAGGTGTTCTCCTTTTCGGTCAAGGGAGGCACATCTGGGTTGATGAAGCCCTATGCCACAATTAGCCAAAAGTTCAGACTGCAGCGCATTCTAGAATTGATACCATTGGGTGGAGGGTACGATCCACGGCCTCTGTTACTGTCGCCATGATTGCAAGACACTACGACGGCGA
>JAVRRP010000862.1:0-13252 GCA_036872775.1 Oleoguttula sp. CCFEE 5521 | reverse complement strand
TTGAAGGCATTGTCCGCCGGGCCCTCGAGACCTTTGCCCGCTGTGCCGGAGTCGAAGCGCTTTCCCAGTTGCTTTACCGGGTGTTGTGCGCGAAAGGCGGGGCGGGCAGCGCGGACTGCTGTGCGTAAGCCGAGCATGGTGAGGGATCTGAGGTCAGAGTCGAGTTGAGGGTCTCGTTTCTGGTGGTAAGTTGCTGAGAGATTCTTGAGTACTGCAGATGTAGCAGTGGCCCAGTGTCGTAAGGTCCTCGTGTGGAGTGAGCTGCTGGTCGTGTGCGGAAGGGTCGGAGCTTCCCGACGCTAGTGAAGACTGGCCGCCGCTTGTGCTCACTGTGTACTCGACAAGACTATCTGAACATAGACGATCTTGCAATAGAATTCCACTGGCATGAGACCCTTCCATCATGATGACTCGTCTTTCGGTGATCAGCCCTGAGTCGACGTCTGAAGATCACACTCAGCCATCAAACCACGGGTATCTAGAAACGCGATTGCAATGGACGCCAGTTCGGAGTCAGCTGGCCATCAAGCTATGGAAGACAAGTCGCATGGGCACCGCCATCGAAAGCGGAAAAGCGATGCCGCCACTGGGACCTATGCGGCTACTGTACGAGCCTTGAGCGCGCGCACACTGGGTTTTTGGTTCAGAGCACCGGTTAGGACCTTCTTCCGAACGAGAGTCGAGTAAGTACGTCGGAGAGCTTCTATCTATGGCTCAGCACGCAGTCATTGACAGTCAGGTAGTTACATGGTAAGGTCTTCCCTTTGAGCCCCTCATTCATTGGGCGTTTCAGACGGCTAGCAATCCCGCGCGTGCCTCCTGTGGAGATCTTCAATACGCTTGCATTTTGATCGATGCAGCTATATCCGTCCGTCATGCTCCGGATGCAATCTCACTTTTCTGTCGAATACAAATCATCGTTGCGAACATCTACTCGTCCCCGTCAGGCTGGGAGCGTGTGAAAGGTAGCCGAGTTTCCCGGTTGCGAGATCGTCCCCGCTGCCCCTGGCGTGTCACACCTTGTATAGGTGTGTCAGAATATGCTTCTCGATGTCTAACCGCGCAACAATGCTGTGGCTTGTAGACTGACGCTTGCTTGCAGGGCTACGTTCGAGCAGTGAGCCCCAGTGGGCAGCCTGGCGGAAGATGGTCATGGAGGATGACTTCGCCAGTCATGCTCGCGCATGCAGTGCGTACACACGGATGGGCATTTCTCCCAAGTCAGGTTCTCCCGCCTTTGCTGGCAAATACTGCAATCAGCGCAGTCTGCTACGCAACCTATCTGCAAACACTCGCTGCTCTCGATCCGCGGTCGTCGGGAGCGCAGAAAAGGGTCTACCCTCCGCCACCACTCTCGACAACATTCGCGGCTGGTGCTGCTGCTGGTGCCGCACAGAGTCTCGTCGCAGCACCCTTCGACGCCCTCCAGGTGCGCTTCAAAGCTGCAGAACTTGCAAGTGGCAAGTATAGCAATATGTGGTCGTATGCCTTCCACAAGTTGCGCGCGATCGGTCTCCGCGGCATCTTCGCAGGATCCTCACTATCTCTCTGTAAAGACAGTTTCGGCTACGGTCTCTTCTTTGGCACCTTCGAGTTCGTAAAGTCGCAGTGCTTCTACGCCTTCGTCGCCCAGTACTATGGCTCCTTCGGAACCCTCTCGCCAGCGAAGCAAGACCTCATCAAATCGCAGCAGACTGCGGAAAGCTCCGACTCGGTCCCCACGATCGAGCCACACTACATGATTGAGCCGGCGTTCATCATGGCTGCCGGGATAGCAGCCAGTTCCATGCAGCAGCTTG
Organism: Oleoguttula sp. CCFEE 5521; assembly: GCA_036872775.1. Lineage (NCBI taxonomy): Eukaryota > Fungi > Ascomycota > Dothideomycetes > Mycosphaerellales > Teratosphaeriaceae > Oleoguttula > Oleoguttula sp. CCFEE 5521. The sequence continues at coordinate 11,453 of JAVRRP010000862.1, read as the reverse complement.
TGCAGTACCCACTGTCACGCATACAAGACGTGCATCACGGCAGACTGGCAGGCATTGATGCTGGCTCACTGGACCGAGCCAGCGCTCATAAGTCCGGTGCTCTGCATCTGTATCAAAGGGCATATGCGAAGACCTTCAAGCGGGTACTCATCTCGGCACGACGCTCATTTAGGACGGGTCCTGCAGGTCTTGTGTTCTGGCTCTATAGCGGTATGCTGTCGAGTACACTTCGTCAAGTTCCCAGCGCGAGTGTTGGCTTGATGGCGTTTGAGGTGATTAGAAGGAAGTACGCGCTGGAGGCTGACGTAGTGCGCATACATATAGAATCAGGCTACGACATTTTGCTGGCGTGAAACTTGCTCGGGTGTAATGTTACAGTCTATCAAGTATGCTACATCTATACATTAATACGTCGTCGAGTCGTTCATCGTTGCGCGTGTTCGTCATGCAAAATGATGTCCCTCATCTGTCTTCCAGTACACTGTACATCTCGACTGCCACGCACACTTGCGACCACCAATTTTGCTTCCATCAAGTGCGCTCAAGATCGCACCCTGTCAACGCTGAATGAAGGACGCCCATCTCTGCCAGTGAAGACGCCAATAGCATAGCGCTGACTGACATTCGGATCATTCCCGATCGCCCGGCGTTGCGGTACATTTGCAAGTCGACGGATGGAGTCGACGATGCTAGTGGTCGACTCCGCGGCTAATGGTCGTGCAGCTGGACGGTGAACTGCGCTCGCCGGCGCTACCAGCCGTGTCACCAAATCCACCTTCGAGACTGGCTGATGAAACGCGACGTCGTCGACAACCCGGCTGTGTCGAACCAACGAAATGAAGTCGGCGAAAGACCTTGCGCGGTTGCTCGCATCAGATGTCGAGTGTGCGAGCCGTCGCTCGACTTTGCTAAGCGGCAGTAGCAGAATCCAGCTCACTGCGAACAGTGTAACCAGAGCAGTCAAAGCATAGTACGCAGGCATGTGTGCGGTAATTCTGACCCTTTGCTGATCGATTATGAATTGAGCCCAGAATACGCCACCTCCAAGCACTGGTAGTGCGGCAGCGACCAGGGAGACGAAAGTCAGCCATGCAAGCCTGAGGTTGGCATTCAATATCGCAGCGATCGTGACCAGTACGGGAAGCTCCGCCGAGTGAGAGAGCAAGAGGCTTCGCTCGGCGGTAGCGCCAAGTTGCGGTCGGTGTGCGCTTCCCTTCTCATCATCGGTGATATGCTGAGTCTGCCCGAGAAGCGCGAAGAACGGGGCAAGTCGACGATGAGCGCCGTCACATTCCAACCAGAATAGCAGACACAGCTCTCCGAGCAGAGCAGGCAGGAAGGAGTACAGGAAATTGGTACCGCTGAATCCCATCCTGCTGACTGGAGCCGGGACATCAGGCTCGAAGCCTGCGCCGACCCGAGTGCTTGGTAGGTAGCTGACGATTAGAAATGCCAACAGCAGAACGACGGCTGCTATTGCCCATAGCGAAGTGTATATCGGCCTCAGGAACCACGGCAGTGATATACTCGCGGAGCCCACACTGGCGCTCGCGGCTGTGGAGCGATCGAGTCTGCGCTGGAGTATCGGATCCTTGCTTCGTCTCTTCTCGTTCTCAGCTTCTGACTCTGCGCCGCTGCCGTCTCGCGAGTGCCCCAACTCGTGCGCTTGGCCATCACGGATGCCATACTGGCGCATCTCACTGTTTGCAACACCATAGGTATGCAAGGTGGCGGCAGGACGTGTGGAAGCACCCCAGTGGCCAAGCCGAGCAACAGACTCATCTTGCATATTTTCTTGCACAGCCAAAGCATTCGACTGAGCGAGGATAGCAAGCAGGTCAGCCATGCTGCGAGGATCCCATTGCAAACCGGTCTGGTGTCGGCGTCTTGTCGCTCGAATCCACATCAGTAAGGTGACAAGTCCAACGGCAAGCGCGAGATATAGCGCGATGACCGTCCAGATTGCTCCTTGTGTAGCAATCCAGCGCCACCGACCCGTCTCAGGCGTCCCATAAAAGTAGACATTGAAGCTGGACGCTAGGAGCGGGATCGAGAAAAGCTGCAGCCATGCTATGATGTGGAACCCTCCAACCGCCCACATCTTCGCACGCAGGTACTCCAGTCGCGGTCTCAAGAAGCCATCGTGGCTGAGAGGTAGATGAAGAGACTTTTCGCGCGTGGCCGGAACGTCAGAGGCAAGACCGACGAAAGGCGCAATCCGGGTGACAGCTCTCTGTACCTCGAACGTCCACATTAGCAGTAGCATGCCGAGTATCGTGGGTAGATACTCGAAAACGAAGTATCGTGAGTCGCCGAATGCACCGTAATCCCAAAGCCCTGTCTTCAGGAGAGAGTAGATGGCGCAGAAGAGCAGACCAGCGGTGAAGATCAGCACGAGAAGCAGCAATATGCTCAGCTGCATTGGTCGTAGGATGCCAGGAACAAAGTCCAGAGGGTGTGAAGTGTCAGCCGCGATAGGTAGTAGCACACTCGCGCCGGTGTGCGCATGGCGCGGAGGAGAGTCATGCGCATGACTCGGGGCCAGAATATCGTCGTCTACCTGGCCGCGCACCATGAAGGGGGGTGTCGACTCGCGCCGGGGATTGCGGGGTGGCGGTATGTCTGGGAGCAGCTGAGCCTGCTCTTCTTGACGTCCCTGGAAATCTGTCTGAGCGTGTTGTGCACCGATCTCGTCCGCCGGTCCACCTTGTCGGTAATCCACACCCCTCTGAGTACTCAGATCTGCTGGTAAGCTGGCGGAAGCATGGGCGGGGACAGGTTGGCCCATTCTACTTTCATCAGGCGTGCCAGGTGCGATGTAGGCGAAATTGCCTTTCTTCCCGCTCCCAAGCCCGTCATATCGTCGTGATCCTCTGACCTCCTCGTCTCGAGTTAGCTGCTCGAGAGCAAAGCGTATGTACTGCTCGTCGTGCGGACCGGGAGTTGGTGGCGAAGGGTCGAAGTTGCTTCGCTCGTCGACGACCGTCCCTCGCGTGGGGATAGTAGGAGAGGCGAGGACCCCACTTTCAGGCCGCTCCAGGACTGTGCTGGGTACAGGCTTCCGGCGCACTCCGCCCTCACGGAGTTGTGCATGCTGCATAGGCGCGGGGAAACCACCTCTTCCGGTACTAGCTTCAAGGCTCTGTCTGCGCTGCCCCGCCCCGCGCAAGGCTGAGGTGCCCGCAGCGCTATCATGCACTTGCTGAGCTGCAAGGTTATCGTGAGATTGCGCTGGAGTGCGATATCGAGATGGCGGAGTCGTGTATCGAGTTATGGCGGGATTGGATCGGGATGGATCTATCGAGGAGCGCGAGCGGGAGCTGTTGAGCGAGTAGTAGTCCTCGGATGCGGTAATGGATTGTTCTGAGCGGCGGTGTACGATGCTGGGACTAGATACTGCGAGGGAATGTCAGTGATGCTTCTACGGTCGAGATGTGTCCAGTGAAGCTTGAATCACCATTCGTAGCCTTCAGAGCGAGTAGTGCGTTTTTCGGCTGTTCAAGATTCGACATTGGTCGGAGCTGATGGTAAGACTGAAGATACAAACGCTCGTGCAGGACAAGACGAGTAGCGCAACGCACGAGTTGAAGACATTGTCAGCGTGCATTGGTGGGTAGGTGTCATGATCAATGGGACGGATGGCGGGTCTGGGGGTTGGGTACCAGCCCCCCACGGAACACAGTATATTATGAGAGATGAGCGAGGTCAGATGGTATGCGACCGAGATAACCTGCTATGGTGCTACATATATGCATGGAGACAGAGCATGTCGACTCATGGGAGTGTATATGTGTATGCTGGTTGCGAAGTTGACCATGATGGAGCGTGGGCTGCAGTGATGAGCTATCGTGTTGGTTAAGAGTATGCACGGGCCTTAACACAACAACGGCACGGCTTGGTCCGTTGACGATGGGAGGTCAAAAGAAGCAGAATTCGTCGATCATTAAACTGGAAGGTCCGTATGCTCTCATTATCAATTCGCGTTGGAACGTATGATGATAGTCCGCAGGGCAATTACATGTTTGGTCCCGAGAGATCCTTCGAGCGGCCAAAGGGTACCGTGAGCGACATCGACGAGGCTCTGTTCGAGAGATCGGCAATCTCCAAGAGGATCCAGACTCCTCCACTCCTTTTGTCACCCTCGTACAAGGGTATCCCGAGCAAATCGGTGAAGACGTCAATACACTCTTCGTGCACTCATGGATCCAAGGTGAAAGCGATTCGTAGGTATCCATCTCATCTCATCTCAAGACCGGGTCATCTCTCGTAGTGTCGCGAACAGCGTCCTGCCTACGCTCCGCTCGTCCCAGTCGATCGCCATGGCACTCGATTGTCGAGCCAACTGGCAGGTCCAGATGCAAGTTCGCACGATCCCGGCTCGCAGCGCAGATCGGAGTGACTTGTCGCACACAGTGATCAGCCCTGAGAAAGACAGCGGGCACACCAGCAGCCTCAAACCACCCACAACACCAATCCACCTCCCTGACGAGATCATCATCCGCATACTCGACTATCTGGCCGCCCTACACGACGCCCAGGCAAGTCTCGCTTCAGTCTGCCTGCTGTCTCGTCAGTACTACAGCGCCGCGATCTCGTTCCTCTACCATCAGCCGATACTGTACGGCAAAAACTTCGATCCCTTCACCCGCGCCATATGCCCTTCGATCAACCTGCATGTACGTCGCAGTCCACTCTCGAAACTGGTGAGAATCCTTGATCTGGGCAAACTGGTACACCAGGGAAGCAAGAGTGTGACTGCGCGGTTGCTGGGTCGGACGAAGGAACATCTTCAATACTTTCGCGCGCCGCAGGCGTCTTTTGCAGTGAATTGCTTGCCTGCTTTGGCGAAGTGTCAGTCGTTGCGAACCTTGGATCTGTCCCTTGTATCCGAGTCACCTCCTCTTGCCGACCTACTACGGACTGTTGCTCGGATAGACTCACTCCTCCATCTTTGCTTGCCTCGCTCCTCAGGCTTCGGCGTACATTCGCGGCCAACCGCTTTCGCCTGGCCGGCGAGGCTTGAGCATCTTGCACTGAGTGGTGGGATCGACGATCACTTCTCGAGGGGAGTGGTCGCATTCCCGATAACACTACGGTCACTCACGCTGGAGCACTGCCCACACGCGAAGGGGTTCGCCGTCGCGCACCTCTTGCGCACTGCGGTGCAAGCCCTTCCCCGACTGGAAGAAGTTCGCATCGCGTATATGCCACGACTATCCTCGCACGCACTCGACAGTATTCTGCTCTTGCTGCCACAGATATCTAAACTCAGCGTCAGCGTTGACTACATCACACCCGCAATGTTCGACGAGAGCCACTTCAACCACAAGACTGTTGCTCCACTCGCAGTGTTTGAGGCGCAGGGATTCGAGCCAGACCGAACTGCAACAATCGAAGACAAGGGCGTCTTCTCGCATTCCCACTTGCGAATGTTGGAGCTGACCAACTCGGGCAATCCTTCGGTGGAGGATAAGATCTCTCCCATCGATATCATGCTGGCGATCGATGACAATGTCTTGCCCGCACTCCGTGTTGTCCGCGTGGCAAAGTCTTTGGATTGGCAAGGCGCTACTTTGGCTGATGAGACAGAGGCTCTGGCGGACGCTCTGGTGGAGGCCAGCAAGGCGGACTGGGATGCCAAGCAAAGCCAATACATGGCTACCACCAGAAAGGATTCGCTTGTACGGCCCTGGGAGAAGTGGGCTGGCGTGTGGACTTTCGACGGTTGACGGTTGGATGCCTGAGATCGTTGGGATCGTGGATCCTGCGTCGCAGTCATTGCCCTTCTTGAACGTCTGAAGGGGCTCGCGCCATTGTCCTGTGCTCTCCAACTGTCTACTCGCTCTTGCTACACCGTTGAGAAAGGACCTTGTGCTCGTGCTTGTTGCCGGGCACTACGAGTTGCTATTCCCCACTGTCTCCCGATGGCCTCTCGAGTAGTCACTTCGTCACTACGATTAGCTCGATAGCTATAGTCAGCTCTGCTGATATCACTGAGCTTGGGTGACGGTAAGGTAAGGAATCGAGGCGATGAGCGAGCGGTGCTGACCTTCTTCAATGTCTCATTGTATCGTACCTGCTCCTCACTGCGTGGCTCACTATGAACAATCTTAAATGGTACTGGATTGGCAGTCAGTCTGTCAGAGCAAAGGCAACCCCGTGAGCAAGGCTCATGGTCCCCGTTGACGGATAATGACTTGTCACGCGAGCAACGATGCCTTGCCCTTCCTTGTGAGTGTGCCTTAATTTCATCGACACGCGTCAGGTCCTCCTCAGTGGGCACATGGTGCATTCGTTTCCTTCTGGCATATCGTGCATACTGCACTGAGCCGTCGTCACTTCCACGTTCAGTTCAGAAGGAGCTGAAGCTCACCATCACTGCCTGCCTCATCCTCAGTGTCGTTGGCTTGGCAAGGCTCGTGCGCAGGCTAGTTGCTCGCTGTCGGCGGATCTAGTCGCTGCCCTTCCACGAACTTCCTATAAACACTCCTCCTCCTACGCAACACGCATTCCCCCACTGCAAGTCCCTCATTCATCATATCTCACCACCGACACCACCATCCCAACAACACCATCAAGCATTCGACATGGCTGACAGCTGGGGCGCACCATCTACCAAAACTGCTGATGACCCCTGGGGCGCATCAGCTGCTGTTGATGGCCACGTCGACTCAACGCCAGCTGGTTCTTCCACCAACGGCGTAACATCAGTCGGTACTTCCAACCCGCCCATCACTGACGCCAACAATGAGGAGTACAAACTCAAGGCGGCAGAGGCTGGATGGGGTGACAAGATTCCTGTTGATTACGAGACCTACAACCAGCGCGGCGGCGACTTCGCCGATTACATGGGCAAGGGTGCTGTGTACGAGTGGAGCGACGATTTCGGAGACGTGGCACCCGAGCTGCCAGAGCTCGAGCAGCACCTCTTTGGTGGGGAGTTCCGCACCCGCCGTGGCGGCAACTACAAGGCTTTGGAGATGCAGGTGAACACGGAGGGTCCCAACGCTCTCGCACCTGCTCGCACTGTGAGTACTTCCTTTATTCAGTCTCAAGTACCTTCTATGACTGACATCTATTCAGTTCGCCACCGCTGGGCTTCATCCAGTGATGCTTGACAACGTTGTCAACAAGTGCCAGTACCCCGAGCCCACCCCCATCCAGCAGTATACCATTCCAGCGGTTCTGCAAGGCAACGATATCATTGCTGTTGCTCAGACCGGTGAGAGAGCCACAATCTCTTACATCTTGCACCGTCACTGACAATATTCCAGGCTCCGGCAAGACTGCGGCATATCTGATACCAGTCCTCTCCCGCTTGATGGGTAAGGCGAAGAAGCTATGCGCTCCCAAGGCTCGTGCACAAGGTCCCGGTGTGCGCGCTGAGCCGCTTGTTGTTGTCGTCGTACCCACTCGCGAACTCGCCATCCAGGTCTTCGATGAGACGCGTCGCTTGTGCTACCGCAGCATGCTTCGGCCTGTGGTTGCTTACGGCGGTCTTCCGCTCGGCCAGTGCCTCGATGAGCTTGCTAAGGGATGTGACATCCTCGTCGCTTCGCCGGGTCGTCTATGCGATCTCATGGAGCGCCCCAGCGCTCTCACGATGTCGCGCATCAAATACACGATCCTCGATGAGGCTGATGAGATGTTGCACGACGACTGGCAAGAGGAGCTCGGAAAGATCATGGCTGGTGGTGACGCCAATGAGGATGCGGACCACACATACCTGATGTTCTCCGCCACATTTCCTGCCCCTCTCCGCAAGCTCGCTCGCGAGTACATGGCCGACGATCATTACGTCCTCCGTGTTGGCCGCGCTGGTTCGACTCACAAGAACGTTCAGCAGAACGTCATCTACGTCGACCGGGACCGTAAGCGCGATGCGCTTTTCGATCTCCTCTACACCAGCGATCCGGCGAGGACTTTGATCTTCTGCAACTCCAAGGCCGCCGTCGACCAGGTCGATGACTTCTTGTACAATCGCCACCTTCCCACTACTTCCATCCACTCCGGTCGCTCACAGCGGGAGCGTGAGGACTCCATTCGTGCCTTCCGCTCTGGCAAGGCTCCCATCCTTATCGCCACAGGCATCTCGTCCCGCGGCTGGGATGTCGCCAACATCAAGCACGTCATCAACTACGATCTTCCCTCGGCGATGCATGGCGGCATCAACGAGTACGTCCACCGCATCGGTCGTACTGCGCGCATGGGTCACAAGGGCCTTGCGACATCTTTCTACAACGACCGCGACGAGGAGCTTGCCCAGGCTCTAGTCAACGTCCTTGCCGAGAGTGGCAGCGACATTCCGGACTTCCTTGCTCACCTCCAGCCTGAGGAGGGTGCAGCCATCGCGTTTGATGATGACTCCGAGGATGAGCCTGAGGGAGGTGCAGGCCTTGGCGCGGGTGATGATGCTGACGGCACAGTGGCGCCGGCAGGGGAGGATGGCGGGTTTGGTGGCGAGTCTGCTTGGGGCGGAACTGCTACTGCCGACGACGGCGGTGCTTTCGCTGCCGATGCACATGCCACGGCTGCAGCATCTGCATGGTGATTGACATAATGCGTCTTGCGATGGTGGAGCACAGTGGAGGGTACATGTCAGAAGTGGTGAGGAAGGGAGACGACATGGTAGAGGTTGATGGTTGGTTGGGCATGACTCTTGGCGGAGCCGGCGAGATCCCCATGGGTTGATTGTAGCACAGAGCGCAATGCTACAGTAAAGTGAAACCCGAACAGCCTCATGATATCGACCACCTGTCGCCATCAATGCAAACTTGAGTTGGGCAGCTACGAAAGTCTCTGTGGTTGTTGATGTGCCGCGCTAAGCTATTCGTATCTCGCATTCAATACATTCGGTGCACGCTTCCTTGCTGTCAAAATCATACGCGATGGCAGCATACGACTCCACCAGCAGTGTACATCATGCGATCGATTAGTCCTGGAGTGATCTTCCACACTACACCTAACCTCTACAAGTGCTCAGCCAATCCATACAATTCCACCCCCGCCCCTGCTCTTATACAAATCCTCATCCACCTTCTGCTTAGCCAACCGCATTTTCAGCTCGGACACGTGTCGCAGTTGCCCGATCGTAGACTCTTCATACCACCAATCCTTACCGCCACTACCCGCGAACCAAGCTCTCCAACCCAACCAGCCTACACTCGTACCCCTCGCACTCTCGCTCATGCCGTCTGAGCTAGTCAAACGCTGTTGCAGCATCGTCTCCCAATTCGCAACACCAGTGCTCAAGCACGCTTTACACTTGCTCCGCTCGGTTTTTGAAAGCGGCCGCGATTTTTGCTTGGTATCCAGCGCAGCTTCTGCGATTGTCACGGCCTGACGCGTCCAAGCGAGGCCTTCGGGAGATGTTGAGGAGCCTGCGGAGAGGATCTCCCCGATGTAGAGCATTAGCTCGCTCTCTTCGCACGTGGGGTCTGTCGAGGGACGGGAGAAGGGCTCGTCGCCGGTGTGCGATGGGATGGCCATTAGTCGTGTTTGGAAGAGGCCGACGATTGATTGTGAGAGGGCGTCTAGTCCGGTGGTTGCAGCGGCATTCGTGGGCTTGCCACCTGTGAATGCGGTATGTGGAGACCTTTCTGGTAGCAATGGAGCGGTGTTGCGAGCGCGCAGAATGGAGAGTAGCATTGGTAGCGCAGAGTTCTCGTCACCAGTGCGTGCGCGGTGTACTGCAAGGGCCTTGGTTGCTGACAGTAGGTTCGGCGACACAACTGCAGCACCTGCGTCTGATGTACGAGCGCTCAGTACTGATGTGTTGCTGTCGATGACGCCGTCCTGCAATGGCAGCGCAGCGAGAGCGATATCGACTCCCCACTTGTATACTTCTTCTGCTGTCTCAGGTGTGCCCTGCAGTTCGAGCCAATTGGCGTATCGCCAAACAGCGTCTAGGCGCTGCTGTGTCGAGAAGCCACGACCTGTCAGGACTCTCATGTAGAAGACCTCCGGAGCCTCGAACGCGGGTGCCACATCCTCCTCGCGAGGGGCTTGACCCAGGTAAGATGGAAGTGGCCGTGGATCAGGTTGTGAAGGTCCTACCACGACCTCGCGAGGATATACCAGACCACGGGTTTTGTCGACCACCATGTCGTGCAGCTGCTCGGCGGCTTCGCCACAGCCCATAAGCACCTCAAAGTATCCAGCACGCCACTGCTCACTCTTCCCCGTGATATCGTAGCCAGCCCTCCCCACATCTGCAATCGATATCCCTTCTCCATCAACCAACTCGCCAACCCCTTTCGAGTCCTTCTCCTCCTCTAGCCGCACCAGAGCGGCGAGATAAGTCGATGCCACTTTCGCCCAGTCCACCCTGCCAGTGCCCGCACGATCCTCACGATCGAATCTTGCCCCTCGCAGGAGATTCCTGGTAAAGAAGGACCATTCGGCCGGCGTAGGCCGGCTGCGCTCATCCGTCTCGATTTGCCAGCCAAAGTAGGCGATGCCAGTAAGAAGCAGGACGGTCCATCCAATAGCGGTCCATCGTGCAGCAAGCCAGAGCTGGTCCTTGACGTAGACTCGATTCTCGGTACTCAACAAACGGAGAACATGTTGGTCGAGTGGCGACGCTCGTCTTGCGAATGACGGCTGGGCTAGGTATGGAAGTTGTGGGCGTGGTGTGTGCCGAGCTACGAGGAGGAGCTGCGAGTTCTGTGTGAAGAGGCGTGTTATGGAGGGGGAGGGGGACAGGCTGGGAGGTCGCGGGCGTCGCAGATTCGGTCTTCGCGAAAGGCGTAATAATCTCCTGGACAGCATCACACCGTAGGTCGAAAGCCTTGTGTATCTCTTCTATAGACCACTCGCTCAGATGATGTCGAGATAGGACCACAAGCTCCATGTTCGTGCCGATCCGTCACGGCTACCGCAACGTCTGACGCCACCATTCGAACTGCGATGAACTATCCCGGAGACATGTCGGGATTTTGACAAGCTAGTGCATCAGCATGTTACTTCAAGCAAGGTGCAATCGCCTGACCGCATCTACGACTTAAGTGCTCTTCGATCCATCTCAGTATACGGATCTCTCTATGCCAGCGACGAATCAACGAGTCACCTTACACAGCTGCTGCCATGACTTCGCTTCTAGAGGATGAGCAGACATTACTTGATCGACTAGATCGCTGCTGGACAATGTATCTGGCTCTATTGGACGAATACACGACAGCACAGCGGCAGATACAACACCATTGCTCTAACGGGTTTCTGGCACTGGCGCGAGCCAATACACGCGCCCCTCCCGGCCGGCGATATGGTCAGGATTGGTACGATGGTCGCATGAAGGCGATCTGCCGCGTATCCATCGAGGAAGGCGATGCTCACAGGCACCTCGATACGACCTCAAGGCTGCCAATGATTACTATCAAATTGCCCAGGTCCTCCAGCGTCGACAGCACAAGTGTAGAGACACAGAATGGAGCTCCATGCGCCGGAGAAACTGC
>JAVRRP010000861.1:0-13257 GCA_036872775.1 Oleoguttula sp. CCFEE 5521 | reverse complement strand
GTAAGAACTACCAATTGTGACGCTCTTCATACATTTGAGCTTTAAGCTGATCAATGAGTAGGGCCTGGGAGCTTCCTTGAAGTCGAGAAGATCCTCCCTCTCTTGACCAAGTCGACCGGAAATAGTCCTGCGTTTCACGTTGTGGCGCCTTCGTTACCGAAATTCGCGTTCTCGGAAGGACCGTCGAAGCCGGGTTTTGGGCTGAAGCAGTATGCGGAGTCGATGCACAATATCATGCTGGCCCTAGGCTACGATCAGTATGGTCAGTAATATGGTCGCTTTGCTACAAGAGCGACGTCAGCTGACGATGTGCAGTAACTCAAGGTGGTGACTGGGGCTTCAAAGTCACCCGTGCTGTCGGCCACTTCTACCCAAAGCACTGCCTAGCCTCTCACATCAATCTTGTACTGGCTAAGAAGCCCGCTCGTTCTGCAGAGCAAGAAGAGCCAACTTACACGGAGGGCGAGAAAGCCGGTCTGGTTCGCACTGACTGGTTTGCCCAAGAAGGCTTCGGCTACAATTTGCTGCAATCAACCAAACCCTCCACAATCGGCTTCGCCCTCGCAGACTCGCCTGTGGCACTCCTCGCCTGGATCTATGAGAAGCTACACGACTGGAGTGATGCGTACCCCTGGACAGACGATGAGATTCTGACCTGGGTATGCATGTACCAATTCGCACGCGCAGGCCCAGCAGCGAGTGCGCGGATCTACTACGAAGTGCAGCATCCGAAGAACGAGGCGAAGCACGCATTCGCTACTGGGTATATTCCAGAGGTGAAGCTCGGCGTTTCGATCTTCCCGAGGGACATCTATGTGCCACCGGTGGCGTGGGCGAAGCAATTAGGGCCTGTGGTGTTCGAGGGAGTGCATACTGAGGGTGGGCACTTTGCGGCACATGAGAAGCCGGAACTGCTTGCCGGAGATCTGAGGAAGATGTTCGGTGAGGGCGGCGGCGCTTTTGACGTCGCTGACAAGTTCAGAGCATAGTCAGTTCGGTCGCAACCCATACAGAACACGATCATTTCGCAAGACTGAGCGCCTGCATCCCTTAGGCTGTAGCTGCCGATGCTTGACGAACTGGGTGAACCTGTCGAGATCGTGAGCCGTTTTGTAGCATGATTGAGGACTTGCAGATGGCCAGCTTCACTCGAATGTTATGCCCATGACTGGCAATACCACTTTGATAGAGCCAAAATAACCTGATCTGCATGGCTGTAACGCTCCGGAGTCAGCCTCGCCAGCGATCACGTTCATCGATTGTCACATAGGGTGAAGCTCTATAATCAGATTGAGGGTCTCTCATTGTACATCTCGCGTACCATGAGGCCCAGGAAACTATGAGTGTTGTTGCGTATCGAGAGGATGGACCGGCTTACTCAGCAAAACTTGGCAGATTGGCCAATTGACGATTAGCATGGGCCGTGAAACGACAACCATCGCCAGATCGACAAGATGGCAGAGTCTACAGTTGAAGGTTCCCAATTTCCGGCGGCCTCAAAGACAGCATCCGGCATAGTCAACGGCCTACACACCAACGTCAGCCTGATCTCATTCTCAGACAAGATCTTGCTCACGATCACCTCCCTCTCCGCGCCACCAGCACACTGGATCCACGTTCCACTCGCAGCCAATGCCACAGATCCGATGAACCCAGGGCACTTCCCCAGCCATGACACGACGAACGAGTTGCTACCCTTGACGCACCTGACTGCTACTACCGTGCTCGGAGGTACGAAGCGAGACGAAGAAGTCTTCGGTCAGACTCTGGCTACGACTATCGGCAGTGCGATCTTGATGCAACGGCCCGGCGAGGAGCGTATGCTCGTCGTTGGGCTTGGTCTCAAGGGCGTCAGTACGATGGGCAGGCCCGCCTTCGAGGAGGTCATCGGCTTGGTGTTGGAGTGCTTGTAAGGTGTCTGCCAAGGCTCATCCGGGGGAAAGTGTCTCCGTTGCACTTTCACGTCGCGTACTCCACCACGCGTTTGCGATTATCGTCGGCGCATTGGACATGGCTACAACGAAGCACTTACTGCAGCTTCCCGATGGGAGCAGTGACGGTGGTAAGATATACATTGACTAGTGCGATGAGGAGGTACCTTCCTAATCCAAACTACTAGACATCATCCTCCACCAACCTCGCCAACATGAGCCACAAAGACACCTCGAACCTTGCACGCTACGGTATCTTTCCATAGTCGATATCGACCACGTCCCGCTCCATATCTTCACGAGGGCCAAGTACGATGTCAGTACCACGAGTGCGGCCGTGGAGGCATTCTTCTCCAACATCCTCGTATCAGGCGGGGACGATCAATGGTGGAATACGTTGAGGCATGAGTCGAGCTTAGGTATACTGGTAGCAGTGGAGCACCCAACAGCGCACTCAAGCACTGTGCCAGAAATCACAGAGCTTCTATTCATCGCTACGAAGCATAATCATGAGACAGCGGCGCTCCGACTGTCGCCTCACTCCGAGCCTACGCTTGCGGACGTCGATGGCATGCGGACGACGCCTCCGCTGGCGCTCACGGCACATGCTATCTCATCATATCTCCTTCACAATTCAGACCTGCCGACACCGCCATCATCGCCCACCGCCAACTCCGGCGCAGAAGTCCAGTCCGCCACATTCTTGCCTTCGCCCATCGATCACAGCACCGAAGTCGTCCATGAGCCGCCTACGAAGAAGCGTCGCACTGCCAACGATGCGTTTGACGAGGCCAACGAACGGCGAAAGGCTGCGCGGCGCAAAGGTGGTCGGGCTGTTTCAGCCGCTGCATCTATCGGGCATCGACGTGAGAGCAGCGGCGGACAGATCTTAGTGCCTCTCCAAACAAGGCCACTATCTCGCTCGCCCAGCGTGATCGACTCGCGGCCTCCAACAGCTGTTGATGGTAAGCGAAGATCGACTTTGTCGAGAGTCGAGAGCGTCTCTGCACTTCCTTCGCCAACAGTGGAGTCGGCTTACTCTGCTGTCCACGAGCAGAACAAGGTGCTAGTGCAGCGCACCGTCATGACATGCATGCGCGCTTACGGCTTGGAGCAGTCCAGACATGACCGAAAGTCGAAGTCTGATCCGCAAGACCAGGAAGGTGCGGACACAGATCGGAAGGATGAGTACAAGCTAGTCTACCATCAGACTTACAAGGGCGTTTGCTTCGCGTTCCGCGCACACATGGCTGAAATACCGCTGTCGCAATACGCAGCCGCGCTCGCCGAGACGGCAGACAAATTGCTCGCGATCTTCCTGGCGGATCCCGTAGCTTCGGGTCTTGCCGGTCATCCAGACAAGCTCACACCGGGAGGGCGGAAGTTGTTCGGGTCCGCAAAGACCGAAGAGCAGCACGTATTTGTCGGGCATGGCATAGGGTAGGTAGAAGGCAGGTTCCGAAGTTCAAATTCGAAGTTGAATTTCGTTCCACTTGCCCCGTCCTAGCTCATCGATCTTTCACCGCATGCAGTTTCTGCCGTCTGTTGTCATATCGCTCCCACCCTGCGTGCACAAGGTCTTCATCGATCAAAAGATCTCGCATGCGAAGCCACTGCATGGGCGGCAGCTCTAGAAGCCAATCTAGCAGACCATAGTAGCGAGCTCCAGCCGTGACAACGAACCATGCGAGTGCACATGCCGTACCAAGCGCGAACCCGACGTAGACTTGGTGAGGATGATGATAGTTCAATTCTCTGCCACATCGTCAGTGAGTCTCCCGCACGCAACAAGCCTTGCTCACGCACACTCTACTCGCGCCCACAGCAGCAGCGAGCACGAACGCAGCAAGTCCCAACACACCCCTCTGCCACACCGCAATCCCCACGTAGCCACCTTCCCTCCGCTTCGCCAACGCCGGTCTATGCCTCACGACTACCCATAGCCCCAAGTATACCGCCCAATACGCCATGAACTGCGCATGACTGCTCGGCATCCCATACCCCTTCCCCAAGTCCAATCTCGGCCTATCACCCTTCAATGTGCGCTTGAGAATGTAGTTCAGGGCTTCGCAGGCTAGTTGACCAGCGAGCATGAGAGCTACTTCGATTTCGCGGGTGGCGTAGAGGAGAGTGGAGTAGATTATTAGGAGGGCTTGGGGCAGGAGGGCGAGGTATGCTGAGACGACTGAGATGGGGGAGGAAGGATTGTAGAGGACGTGGGTTAGGGAGAGGGAGGTGGAGGAGAGTGGAGTGTCAGCCATGGCGGCGGAAGAATGGAGAAGGGCGGAGTGGAGGTTTACCAAGCTCTCGAGTAAGACAGATGTATGGTACACTTTACGACTTCATACTCTATATGTCAAAGTCCCGACAGCGAGGCACCGCATGTACTTTAGTGTGAACCTTATTTCTGTTCTGCTGACTCAACAGCTACCTCGCCATGGATTCTCGATTTTGTAGGCAAGCGGTGTTCTTCTTCGATCACCTTTTCTTGCGGTCGTTGATACCCACGACTGCAATCTCGCCATCGCAGCATTTACTTCCGAGCATACATCGGACTCTACCACAAGACGAGCTCCCAAAGCCGTCGAGATTATGTGCGCATGCTCATAATATCCGGTGCCTGCTGGGTAACTTCCCAGCTACGATTGGTAGACTGAATAGACGACATGGCCGACGAATTTGACGAGCGAGAAGAGGAGCTCTCGTCTGTCGAGGCCATCTACCCTGAGATTGTCATTACCGACAAATACACCGCATCGCTAGACATCAAGGTCGCTCCATCGCCACCACTGCTCGTTCGATTTGTTCCTTCTGCACCTGCAACGACCGTGAAGGCAACGTATGCGCAGGTCACTGCACCAACAGGCGCTCATATCGAACATGATGTGCATCTGTCGCATTTGCCACCCCTGAACTTGCGCGTTACGCTTCCTGCAGGCTACCCAGCAGATGTCGAAGCTGAGGTTGGCATCAAAACCGAGCATGACTGGCTTCCGAGGACTAAGCTGGATGAGCTGCAGAAGCAGCTGATTGATCTCTGGGAAGACCTTGGTCGATGTCAGGTTTTGTACTCCTACATCGACCATCTTGAGAACACAGCGACCTCGGGGTTCGGCTTAGACCAATCGGACGACGGCTGCTTGACTCTGCCCGCGTCTCTAGAGCCAGCACTTGTCTCCTTCGACAAGGAGACAAAGCTCAAGCAATTTCAGGAGGGCACGTATGACTGCGGCATCTGTCTCGAACCCAAGAAAGGCACTCAATGTCACAAGCTCGACAAGTGCGGCCATGTCTTCTGCCTGCAATGTCTGCAAGACTGCTACAACAACTCAATCACAGAAGGCGCAGTCGCAGATGTCTGCTGTCTCGATCCATCTTGCGGCCAAGCGAAAGCTGGACAGCGCGCACGGAAGCCAAAGCCACTGCACCCTAGAGAACTCCTCGCGATGGGCGTTGAAGATTCAATGGTCCGTCGATACGTAGACATGAAACGCAAGAAGCGCTTGGAGTCCGACGAAGACACCGTCTATTGCCCTCGCGAGTGGTGTACGAAACCTGCCAGATCACGCAAGTACCCACCCATCCCGGATGATCTCACTCAATATCCGAACTCTGATTCGGATGATGAGAATGCATCAGAACCGAAGATCATCACTGATGACGACGACCGTCTATGTATCTGCGAAAACCCCAAATGCGGAATGGCTTTCTGCAAAGTTTGCTACAAGTCCTGGCACGGTCCTATCGAGCGTTGCCACCCTCGTAATCCAGACGAGCTTTCAGCCGAGGACAAGGCGTCGTACGAGTATATCATGGCTCACACCAGTCCATGCCCTTACTGTCGATCGCCTGTGCAGAAGACCATGGGCTGCAATCATATGCAATGCTATCAGTGCACTACGCACTTTTGTTATCTTTGCGGCAGCTGGCTTGACAAAGACTCGCCGTATCAGCACTTCAACAAAGTAGGGTCTGAGTGCTATAATCGATTGTGGGAGCTTGAGGAAGGTGACGAGGGGCAGGAGCCGGAAGACGGGGAGGGCTTCAGAGGCGCTAGAAGGTGGGAGCAGATGGCCATTGAGGTTGCGCGGGCTGCGGACGAAGAGGATGCAAGACTGATGCAACAAGAGCAGCAGGTACAGAGGCGACAAGGTACTGTCTGAATGGATATGCTCACGAGGAGGCTAGCGCTAACATGAGGAAGAAGTTCGGCAGGATGATTTAGAGCACGCTATGTGGCTGCCCCAAGATCTAGTGCATGCGGCGGAAGAGATGAATGACCAGCCAGTGGAGGTACCAGAGCTAGAGCGTCAGCTCCTTGGTGGCGGTATCGTCGACGGTGTGGCTCACATTGCGATCGATGACCCGGCACCTCCTGCAGACCCAGCAGCGCGACCGCCAGGCAGGCGGAGACGCAATCCGTTTCCAGTCGGCCCTCCTGCTGTCAATGGTAATGCCGGTAGAGGAGGTGCCGCAGCCGCAGTCAGAGCCCACGAGCGCGGTCAGCGCCCGCTGGCGAACGGTCGTGCACCTCTCAGACGAGGTCCGAATGCTCAGCCAGCACAAGGTGGACATGGTGGTGCGGGCATCAGGCGACGGGCTGTGCCCGAGCATGAGATGGAGGAAGAGGATCGTGCGTTCTTCGACGCCATTGACGAGAGGGGCATGCATGGGCCCTGGGATCCGGATGAGGTGTGATCCCTCAACGACGGCGTGGGCTGCTTGGCAAGTGGTAGTAGCCGGTATAGTTCCACGACTGGTGCGTGATCAAGTGGTGAAGCAGACTTGGTTAGTAAGCGTAGATAGAGATACGTAAATGAAATAGAGTGTCATGAGCACCTCAGAATTCTGTGAGGCAGTGTACCTACATAGTAGTCATGCTTCTAGTCACTCAAAGTCTTTATACGGACAGGCGCTCCTCCGCTTCATAGCTGGTTCTCCGTATCGCATGTAAAGCCTTTCGTTCTCGATAACGTATTCATATGTGTACCTGTAATGAACCCCGTATGATTGTGTAACGATGCAAGCGAGGTGACGTTGGATTCGGTAACGAGTCGTTGTCGAATGGACGGGAAGTCCTGTAGCTGTGGCAAATGCTATCTTACAGCTACATTTGTCCGATTTGTGTTACTTTGCAGCACCTTTGTACGACAGACAAGTTCTTCCTAATAATCGCCTCTTAGGCTGGAAAGGCTTTGACAGTGAGCTGAATCACACACTCTTGATCCGCAGCAACTGTGGCACTTCGAACGCGTGTTCAACATCAAGTCTACACTCGACTGAGTACAAGTGTACCAGCTAAAAGGCACTCATTCGCCACTATGGCCGCCTCATCTGATCACAAAAACATTGTCATCATAGGCGGCGGCATCATCGGCTGCACAAGTGCCTACTATCTGAGTCGCCACCGCTCCTACGACCCAGCGAAACACAAGATCACCATTTTAGAAGCCACGAAGATCGCAGGCGGAGCTTCGGGCAAAGCTGGCGGACTACTTGCGCTATGGGCATACCCTAGCTCGATCGTCCCGCTGAGTTATAAGCTGCACAAACAGCTTAGCGACGAGCATGGTGGCGAGGACCGCTGGGGGTATAGGGCTGTGCATTGTGGGCAGGTTGAGTGTGTGGGGCGGCATTTGCGGGAGGTGAAGGAGGCTGGGGAGGGGAAGCTGAGTGTTGAGGGGAAGGATGGGGAGATGGATGGGGAGGACGGTGGGAAGGACAGTGTGAGTCTGAAGAAGCGGACGAAAGATGCTATGAGCAAGTTGCGAGCTGCTGGTGTGCCGAGCGATATGGACTGGATTGACCCTGCGAGTCTGCGGGGGTATGATGAGATGGGCGACCCGAGTACGACCGCACAAGTCCATCCTTTCCAATTCACGACTGCCATGGCTGAGCTCGCGGCGGAGAAAGGCGTAGATGTCCAGACCGGCGCGAGCGTGGACAGCATCAGCTACACGTCCGACGGCAGCGCCGTGGAGAGCGTGACGTACACCCAACGCGGCACTTCGCGTACCCTCCCAGCGACAGACATTGTGCTCTCTGCCGGCCCTTGGACGCGGAGTATATACCCTGATGCGCCCATCGAAGCTCTTCGCGCGCATAGCGTTACAATCCGACCCAGCAGGCCAGTGAGTGCTTATGCACTGTTCACGCAAATTCGACTGCCGGCTGGATTCGGAGACAAGGATGCCGCAAAGCGTGTAGTTAGCAAAGGAATGCCAACCTCCCGCGCCGGACGCGGCGAGCAGATTGTAACGCCTGAGATCTACGCTCGTCCGCGGAACGAAGTCTACGCGTGCGGTGAAGGCGACCACCTCGTGCCTCTACCCAAGTCCTCGGATCTGGTCGAGGTGGATGAGCAGCGATGTCAGGACATCGTGGATTATGTCGCTTCTGTCTCTGACGAGCTGAGGGATGGCGAGGTGACGGCACGGCAGGCTTGTTATCTGCCCAACGTCGTTGGCAGTGGCGGGCCACTAATTGGATTGACCGATGTGAAAGGGCTGGTCATGGCGGCGGGGCATACGTGTTGGGGTATTCAGAACGGGCCTGGGACCGGGAAGCTGGTGAGTGAGTTTGTTTTCGAAGGCCAGGCGAAGAGCGCAAAGATCAAGGGACTGGATCCGAGGATGGCGATGTAGGAGCAATCGATGTATTGGCCTATGTCTCAACGAGCATTGTCGTTATAAGGGAAACGCCCTCGCGCTCAAGTGCTCTTGCATGCATCGGCACTTTGCGCTCGATCATGCACTCATGCTGTCCGGCTCCTGGCGACTGACGGTCCAGTTACTCCGATTGTGTCCGGATTCACACCCCTCGTGAGGCATGTCTCAGACATGCCACTGATCTGGGGCCTTCATGAATCGACTTGGTAGCTCAGGACTCTCAGAATACTTCAGTCCCCACCCTACACCCGAACCAGTTTCCCAATTTATCCCTCGGCTCCTCCTCTTCACTCTGCATGAAACTCGTCAACCTCATATTCCCTCCATCGTCCTCGTCTTCGGGCCAGTCCACCCGCACAGCCTCCTTAGCCTTCCCCTTCACCTCCAACATCTCCTTTACAGTCCCCCAGCTGAAGCGACACTCGCTGCCCCACCCAAAAACCGGATCCAAGGATCCCTTCATCCAGTCCGTGCAACGCACATCGCTTGGGTAGCCACTGCCCCAGCCCGGTAGGGCGGTAGCTATGCTGTAAGGATCGTAGAGCACCTCGAGCGCGATATCGCGGGTGACTTTCGCGCAGACACTGGCGGCTGATACGCAAGGATACAGGGAATCTGCCTTCTTCGCCACAGTAATCTCAAGCGTTGGAAACAGCTTCTCCAATTTCTTCTGATACGTAGCCGGCGGCCCGATAGTATCAATAAAAACCTCCTTCACCATGACGCCCTTCTCCAGCACATCACGAATAAGTTGGATCGTGGCATCCATAGCCTGCGTATTCAGATTCCCACCCGCATTCGCCGAGAGCATGGCAGCGCCGATATCTCTTGCGCTCATGACCCGTACAGCCCAACCGGATTGCTCATACAAATCCGTTCCAGGGGTGCAGATCTTCTCGAACAAGTCCGCGCGGACTGCAGGGGTGAGCACTTTCGAGTCGTCGAAATGGTGCGTGTCTGCTAGCAATGAGTGGTGCCGGGTGGTGGGCAGGTAGTACAGGCCGTACACCATAGGGCCGAGCACTGGGCCACGCCCGGCTTCGTCTATGCCTAGGACACATGGCGTCGTGAGAAGGTGAGAAGGGACATCAGAGTGGTGGGTGTAGCTCTCGCCGGCGAGAAGTGCAGCGTGAGAGATGGACGGAGGGGTAAAGGTGGCTGGGGTGAGGGTGAGGTCTTGAGACTCGGGCTGGTCGTCCATGAGGTCGTCCATAGTGCTGGTCACTATCGCTGCTGGGATGTATATGCTTCAAGATCTCTGCACAAATTGTATCTCCCAAAGCTGTGGTGAGGTTTGTAGGAAGACGCGACTGGACGCGCCGCCTCGGCTGGTCACCTATTGGATAGTGACGCCAAGACGCTAGCTTTTGGCCGCCTACCCAAGTAATACTTACATGCATCCTGAGACTCTCTTATTTCGAATTATCGTTATCTCGGAAAAGTCGAAATGAGCATCTAGTACTACAAGTACTCCATCAGTCCAGAACAGGAGGAGATCGTGACATCCGGTCTTATGAAACTACGAAGGTCTCGAAGGCGAGCTCTGTGGATCGATCCACAACACCGTTCTATCCCTACACGTGCGGAGATACGAGCCTACGCCAGCTTGAGAAACTATGTGGAATACGTTATCTCTGAACAGTGCAATGAGGGTAGAATAAGTACTTTCCCATCCTCTGCTACGTGTAGGAACAGGGTTGAAGTGTTTACAGCCAGTGTACCTACAATCGCTACACAGAATACGCCTCAATGCGCCATGATATGTACATTTCTGCTTTCCCATACCTCTTCCCTGTACCATCTCTCTCTACAGCTGCCTCACGGGCTCGCCTGCGCCTCCTGCAACCCATGCGCAACCGTATACCCGTTCACGGGATCAAACTCCCCCGGCGCCATGAAATTCGTCTTGGGGTTCTTCTGCGCCTTCGCAGCACTACACCTTGCCATCGTAGGACTAGACCTCGAAATCGCATCAGTGAAATAGAAGTCCTTGATCGGCAACTCGAAGGCCTGCCCGGAGATCTTGGCGCCCTTGTTCTGCTCCACCAGCTGGACTTTGCTTAGTTGAGGGAGGCCCGCGGGCTCGACTATGTCGTAGCGGCGGAGGGCGGGCGAGATCTCTTCCATGCGGTCGCGGAGCTGCTCGATGTCGTCGTAGGGTAGTGGGGCGCCGAGGGCCTCCGAGACGGCGCGGATGATCTTCCAATCTTCGCGTGCGGCGCCGTAAATGCTTGTTGCTGGGCGGGACATTTGCACGCGGCCTTCGGTGTTGACGTAAGTGCCTGACTTCTCCGTGTAGGCTGCGCCGGGTAGTACCACATCTGCTAGTGCGGCGCCGCGGTCACCGTGATGGCCTTGGTAGATGACGAAAGCATCTTTGGGCAGGTCCTCAGCGGTGATCTCGTCTGCGCCGAGGAGCCAGACAATCTTGGGCGTTGTGGAAGCGGTCTGAGGGCTGGGAACTGTGAAGCCGACCTCGTAGGCAGCCGCGCGGGAGGCGGCGCGTTGAAGGACGTTGTAACCATTCCATTCGTCGGTAGAGAATACACTCTTGTTCTTCTCGACGAACGCGCCAACGGTCTCATAAATAGCCTTGGCGTCAGGGTGCTCGACCGCTGCCGAGCCGACGATGATCATTGGCCGCTTGGCACCTGCAAGCTTCTTGCCAAAGGCGCCGTTGAGTGCGGACTTCAGTGCATTGGCGTCAGCGCCGAGGTTATCGTAGTCGAAGGTCGAAGGAAAGTCCTCGCCAACCAGGCCGACTTCGAGATCGGAGCGGAGCCATGACTTGCGGATGCGTGCATTAAGAACCGAAGCCTCATGTCTTGGGTTAGTACCAACCAAAAGGACGGCATCAGCGTCTTCAACACCAGTGATCTTGGAGTTGAAGGCGTAATTCGACCTAATGTCAATGCCGTGTGCGACGGGTGACGAGCCCTGTGCTTGATCTAGCGCAAGGTTCTCCGAACCAAGTTTGTTAGCCAGATCCTTTGCTGCGACCAGCGTCTCGGTTTCGATGAGCTGACCCGCAACGAACTTGATCTCATCGCCCTTTGGTGCAAGCTCCTTGTGCTTCTCCGAGATCTCAACGAGCACGTTCTCCCATGTCGCTGGCTGGAACTCGTTGTTTCGCCGTATCAGGGGTGTGGTCAAGCGCTGTGTGTTAAGTCCGTCGCAGGCAAAGCGGGTCTTGTCATTGATCCATTCCTCATTCACGTCATCATTGAGTCGTGGCAAAACACGCATGACTTGCAGACCTCTTGCATCGACCCTGATATTGCTGCCGAGCGCGTCAAGCACATCGATGGTTTCGGTGTGGTACAGTTCCCATGGTCGTGCGCGGAATGCGTATGGCTTCGAAAGCAGAGCTCCAACAGGGCAAAGGTCGATGACGTTACCAGAAAGCTCAGTGTCGAGTGCCGTCTCCAAGTATGTGCCGATCTCCAAGCTGTTTCCACGTCCTGTGCTGCCAAGCTCAGGAGCACCAGCAATGTCGTTTGCGAACCGTACGCATCGCGTGCAGTGAATGCATCGGTTCATCGATGTCTACTCCATGTCAGCCTGTGCCTTGAACTCCATCTCATGCAATGTCCACATACCTTAATCAACGGTCCAATGTTCTTGTCCTCAACAGCCCTCTTCCCGCCCAACTCATGGAACCTCCCTCTGTCCGCTCCATACCTCATACTCTGATCTTGCAAATCGCACTCTCCGCCCTGATCGCAAATTGGGCAGTCCAATGGGTGATTCGCAAGCAAGAACTCCATCACTCCCTCTCTCGCCTTGTGCGCAAGCGGACTGTCTGTCTTAACCACCATCCCAGGCTGTACAGGCCATGCACATGACGCGACAGGCTTCGGCGCGCGCTCAACTTCGACCAGACACATACGGCAGTTTCCGGCGATCATGAGTTTCTCGTGGTAGCAGTAGCGGGGGACTACTGAGCCGGCCTTTTCGCAGGCTTGGATAAGGGCGGAGCCGGCTGTGCCAATTGTCAGTACTATATATCGCACACTCGCGAGTATCGATCGTACCCTCTATCGACACTTTCTTCCCATCGATCGTGACCTCGACCTCGGCCGGACGGCGCGAGCTCGAGGCGAATGTGCGGGCGACGGCATTGGACTGGGTGGCGAGACGCTGGGTCTGCCGTAACGACCGCAGTACCTGATGCCGCATCATCTTGACCAGCACCGCGGGATGAGAGGAGATTGGAAGGAAAGAGATAATGCGTGCAATGGCGTGGCGATCGTGTGCACAGTGGTGTCGTCGAACATCGAACGCACAGTAGCTGTGTTAATTGAAGAGCGTTGATTGGCTGGACAAGCGGACCTTCCCTTCCACAGAGGAGCTTAAATTACATGAGGCTCGAGAATCCATGTATTGATACATGTACTTTTACATGTATTTGTACAATGCGGAAGCGGCCTACAGAGCGACGGCAGTACAGCATTGGGTGCAGTATCACACCAAGGACCGAGACACAGTGTAGCGAGAATAACATGACTTTAAGAAGATGTAGCCGACGCGATACGTAGCGCACCATAGCAGGTCTTTCTCTGGGGCAATTATCCAACAGCACTTTGACTCTGCTGACGAGTATATCGATACCGAGAGTAGTAGACCTCGCTCAAAGGCATGGGTGGTCAGATATTTGC
>JAVRRP010000860.1:0-13299 GCA_036872775.1 Oleoguttula sp. CCFEE 5521 | reverse complement strand
CGAAAGAACGTACAGTCCTTCATCGTTACTCGAGTTGCGCCAGCTGGTCCGGACACTAAGTACAGAGTACGCAGAGGTCCTGGGCACCTGTCGTGCTTAGCAAAGTTCTGGAATTTGTAAGTAATGTAGTCGAAAATATGTCGGAATGGGTGATATGTACTCAGGGGTGCGCGGATGTGATACGATAGCATTCCAGTTCTTCTCGTGTCTCGGAAGCGTTTGCTACTTGTGCTGTGCAAGATTGCAGTTGTGATTTTCTATGTTGTCGCTCGGGTTGATGTCGTCATGCGTGAAGGCAGGAGCGCTGTGAGCGAAGGAGCAGGTGCTCGTACGACACCCAGCCCCCTGAACGAGCAGCTCAGAATCATTCCGCATATGCGTGGTTTTTGCCGCGCTCGTTTCTGCATACGAATATATGCATCCTGCAGTGCGCATGTAATTGCGATGGTGCATGTTCCGTGTGCAGCGTGGGGATCGAACGCGCGATCTCGAGGAGAAGGCGCCCGAAACGCAAGCGCGCTACCAGTTGAGCCACAGATTTAGCTCACACCCCCCCTCCCACCCCCGACAGCGCCTCCGCCGCCGACAGGAGGGCGCTGTGAGCTCGGAAGATCGACGAAAAAAAGGATCGGTCGACGCTAGCGGGAGCCTGGTGCTGCACTCCTATTGACCTGGTTGCACTCCGCTGCAGATCAGAAGATCCACGGCAATCAGTCGCGTGTTGGCAGCCTACTCGATGCGGAAAGTTCGGAACTTGCTGAATATATACTCAACTTCAAGACCTGCAGACACAGCATGAATGGCAGGACATCGTATGTCCCAACATCGCAGCATCAGCATGTCGCATGATGGCTTTTGACGCTTCCGAGTGGTATTACTGAGGCATATGAGATGCGCAGTGCGTGTTTTGATTTTGCATGTACAAGATGTCGCTGCCGTCCGCCGCTGGGGTAGGCTTAGTCCTAGCGCACGCTATTCACTTTCCTGGCTTCCGACATATGCTTCATGTCTTCGTAGACACATGTGCGCATCCAAGCTCGTGCTGCAGCGCGCTCATCAGCTCGTGATCAGGACTGATAGCATTGCTATGCTGACGAACAGTCTCGCGGCAAGGTCGTCATCATCATCTAGGGACCTGTTCAGGCTGGCGGAGTCGCACTTCCAGAGTCGTCCATCGCATCGCAACGCGCTCTTTCGATCCCGATTGGCACGTTTTCCAGGCTGCAAGAGCGTGCGGCCGTGGTCGTTCGATGGACTTGCGGAGCAGGACTCCTTCTTATATCATCACCGAGCGGCCGCCTGGCAAACGAGTAGCGAACGCGTATCGCAGAGCAGTAGTGAAGGAAGAAGCCTGATTATCGACAACGACTGAAGTGCAGTCAGCGCCAAGTCACCAGGCAGCCGTTGCAATACCTATCTCGGGACCGCATAGCAAGGATCTCATTGGCCAGGACTTCGCCCTTTGGATGCACCTTGGCAAACAATTCGGCATTCACCTCACAATCGCGCTATCACTCGAGAGCGTGGCACTTCATCGACAAGATGCTGGCGTCAGGCTTCACGAACGCCCCCGTGTCACAGGCACTGGTCGTAGCCACCGTAGCAGGTGCCATCGTGGCTAGTCTCACAGACACGAAGTACTTCCTGTGGATCGAAGTACGTCCACATTTGCTGGACTACCTACAATACTGGCGACTCTTGACATGGCCACTCGTCTTTACGAACAGCACCGAAGTGCTTTTCGGCACCATGACACTCTACCAGCTGCGTGTCATTGAGCGTCTTTGGGGAAGCAGGAAATTTGCTGTACGCCAAACGACACTTGTCCACAGTCGAAGAGAAGCATGGTGACTGACAGGTAAGTGTGCAGTCTTTCATTGTCTCGACATATATCTACACTGCTCTCATACCACCCGTGCTACTTGCCGTGATCATACGACCACTTTCATTCGGTCGTGTCAACTACCTACCAGCTGGACCTACAGCATTGATCTTTGCTCTACTGGCACAGTATCACGCTACGATCCCGTACTCGTACAAGTACCGGCTCTCGTCGAATGTGGCATCCACGACATCTGATGGACAGGCTCATGGTCTGCTGCTTACTTCGAAGGCGACTTCGTACCTGCTACCTCTTCAGCTCGCCCTGTCGCAGCTGCCAGGCTCTGCGATTGCAGCGGGCGTGGGATGGATCTTAGGCTTCGCCTACAGAAGGGAGCTGCTGCCAGGTACTGTAAAGTGGAGACTGCCATACTGGATTCTGGGTGGTGTAGAGCAGAAGCAGCGGTATGACAGCTTGCGTAGGCGGATGGAGGGTGAGGCTGGACGAGCAAGCGCTGTGGAAACCAGTGCTGGTCAGGGCGGTGCGCGCAGGCGAGGAGGAGTCGGTGGGTTCATTGATCAGTTCAGAGGAAGCGATTGATGTTATGGAGAGTCTGAGTCGAGCTGCATTGCCACCGATAATCCGGAGCTGACTGTGCATGACCTGGTCGATGCAGGCCAAGTTTTAGGTCAATGTATCAAGTAAGAAGCTTCGCATACATCTGTGCGACCGATACGCGTTGGAAGCCGTCAGTGTGAGACCCTGTGACTGGCAGTATGGTTGTGATGCTTCAGATGTTTTGCGATCTTGTTGGTAGTCCACTGTGGTATCGTGTCTGGGTGTCTTGCCCTTGAGTCAAAACCGTCAAACCCGCAAGTCCCGGCGATCCGTCGACCTCTCACGCGCTGAAGATAGCCGCCGAGCAGCATCCTTCTCACATCACGTCTAAGCACATCCACATCGACAAATCCATCAGATCACTCTCTGTGATTCGTCTCCTCCATCGTGCATTCGCTTAAGTGCTGCAGGTAGGTCTCTAAGCATTCGTTGTGCGGCTCTGCCCTTGTCTAAATCAGTTACATCCGTCTCGTTACCCACGGCATCTCGCACCCATTGTCTTACCGTCCAACCTATCACCGGTCTCACTCTGCTGATCTCTCACGACATCTGCTGTGCGCGTCTACTGCAAACACAGTGCTCGCGCTCATGGCGCGTCAACCGCAACGGGAAGCTCTGCATGCGTGAGCTGGCGCCTTGTTGGTTCTCTAGCCCTGTGCGGGCTCCTACTCGCCAGCACTCCCACGCTTCTCAACGGCCGTCACGCCCTTCCAACGCTATACGGCCGAGATTGGCGGAGTTTAATCCACAAAACCGTGACAGCTCTGCGTGCATTGAGGCCGGTGGTTGTTTCTTTGCTGTGCCTCGGGAGGCATGAGCCACCAATATGGCTTCCCACCACCCCCTCCACCTCCCTCTGAGCCGTCGCCGGGCACGCCCGCAGGATCGTACTTTACGCAGGTCAGGCGCCGGACTGCGGGTGTGCAGCCGCCGTCTATTACTACGAACTTCCAGAGAACGCAAGGGGTGAATCTCAATTCGCCGGTCATTGCGTCGCCTCAGGCGCAGACCGCATTTCCTTACAGTCCTTCGACTCCAGTAGCGTCGAATCTAAGGACTGCTGAGAGTGCCTTTCTGGAACCTCAGTCCGCTGTCACGGCGATCAGGGTGCAGCTGCCCGGACCACGAGGAGAAAATATGGCCCAGCCGTATAATCCACGGCAGTGGAGTGGGCATGGATCGCATTTGGCGCGATCGCAGCAGGCGAGTCCGCTCGCGAGAGATACTCGAGAGGTGACCGGCATGGAAGGTATGTGTGACTTGGCTGGTTGAATGTGGTCATATACGCTACGGAGAAGAGGGTCGGTGGAGCAAAGGGACTCGGTGCTGACAAGTCGTATCTGTAGCCGCGATGCCGTCTCCTCCACCACCGTACTCGCCAGAAAGTCCGGAAGCCACGTTGTCGCCCCGCGGCATTCGTCCATCGCCGATGCTTGAGCAAGCAGGATTCGTCTCCTCACCACTGGCGTCTGAGTCCTGCAATGCGACAGCTCCGATAGCCTCCTCACTGCGCCAATCACCGCAGCCACCCATGTCGCCAGCGTTTCCTCCACCACCTGGGCAGCTGTCGCGTTATCGAGAACGATCGGCCTCAGGGCAGCGCCTCTTCAATACGATACAGAGCTTGACGAGTAGAGGCAAACAGCCAGTGAGTAATGAAGTGCCAGCAGGTCACGCAATGTCATATCCAATACCAGGCGACGACAACAGACCGCCAGCGGCGCGGCGGGCAGCGTCGACAGGACACATGTACCCATCGAACACTACGCCTCTGCCGATGCGACCTACCGCTGGTCCATCAACTGGGAGGTCTTCGCCGGAAGCTCATTGGCAGCCCGGTATGCCATTGCCTGGGCCACCCCCGGGGTTACCTCCGCCGGCCGCTAGAGCT
This sequence comes from Oleoguttula sp. CCFEE 5521, assembly GCA_036872775.1. Taxonomy (NCBI): domain Eukaryota; kingdom Fungi; phylum Ascomycota; class Dothideomycetes; order Mycosphaerellales; family Teratosphaeriaceae; genus Oleoguttula; species Oleoguttula sp. CCFEE 5521. Next base: position 8,968 of record JAVRRP010000860.1, on the reverse strand, counting down.
CAAAGTTTGAATCGATTCCCAACGGCGACGTCGTCACGATCGAATACCTCGGATTCAACCTCAGCGGGCGAGCACCAGCCCGTGCAGCGACGAGCCGCACAGCCATCATCACTTGGTCCTGTGCCTCCGACTCCAGCCGACTGGGTGGATGACCAAGATGAAGACCCTCCAGGATCGGCGGACTTCGCCCGCCGAGTGAATGAGTCTGTCATGCCGCCACTACGGATCGATACAGGCGCCCACCGTGAGGCGTCGCTGACCCGACGACCAGCTCAGCGAGACGCGAGTGCGCAAGGAATACGAGAGCGTAGATCGAAGAGCAGAGCAAGTCGGGAGCCCGGGAGCAACGTTATGTCGCCTGTCAGTGACGGTTCTCGACCGAGTGATTTGCTGCTGTCAACAGTCGAAGGCTCGATCAGCCAGCGACGAGAGCACCTGCGGAAGATCTCCAGCTACGCGAGCGTTTCTGCCTACGCGAACACACTGCCTCAACGAAGTCCCAAGTCTGGCGACCAGCTCCCTGGCCGCGAAGCATCAGCACAGGCGCCAGGCAATGTCCCCACGCCGCCATATACGCCCGCTGTTGGTGGCCAGTCGGGGTCTCGCTCGTCCAAGCGACTGATGCCGGGGAGTGCATCTAGCGACCGTCCGATCTCGCACTTACTACATGCGCCGATCGATGACTCGTCCAACATGCCTGCACCATTAAGCCCAGCACGGCCATCGTCAAGTGCATCAATTCAACCAGTATCGAAGTTGGAAGCATTCCATCTACAAGCTCTTGAGCGACATCGTGCTTTCATCGAGAAAGAGGCATCTGCAAATTCCGATGAGGAGAGGCTGGAGCTGTTCGCAACGCACCTAGTACACGAGTCACGCTTGCGAAGAGATAGGTACTCGACTGCCTACAACACAATGGCGGGCGATATCGTCGACATGACACGCGACATGTGGCGATCGTATATTGGTACTGGCAAGAGAGCTGTCACACCGAGTACCTCGATGTCATCGCTTGACCACACAATCCCGTCTTGGGCATCCGATGGTCGACCCGGATCAGCCAGTGCCAACATGCCGAGCTCGGCATCTTCGATGGGTGAGTTCACGCCTGGCACAGACGCAAGCTCCATGGGCGATGCTGGCGACTTGATCGAACGAGCAGAGAGGCAGTGGGGCGAGCAATTTAAGCCTTCTCTATCGCCCATACCAAGCATGGCTGTCAGTACTGTACCTGATGAAGACGACTCCCGAGGTCGTGCGCCTAGCCGCTGGTGGGAGAAGAGTGACTCCGGGTCTGTTGGCAAGCCGGACCGTATCGTCAAGACACTGCGGGAGACCAAATACATGGGTGTCACAGCAGCAACTTTGCAAGACGATCCGCGCGACTCGCCAGATCCGCTGAGATCAACTCCGACTCCAGGGACGAGCTCATTTGCGCTCGCCCACAATGAGTACCCACCAGAAAAAGTTGGCTGGCACGAAGGCGACGACTTCAACACGCCAATGGCGACGCCTGCGAAACCCGGTGCCGAACGCAAACCCTCGAACAACGGTACTGATCAGCTTGACATCTCTCGCCTCATTACGCTACCTCCGCCCTATCCACGCCACCACCCAGCCGTGAACAACAGCCACCCCCTCCTCTCGGACCTACGCACGAATCATCGACAGCTTGCAGACCGTACAGAGATCCAGAACATCCAGGACGCCTATCTCGAGAAGGACTTTAGCGTTCAGCGATCGCAGCATGAGGAGTCCAAGTCCCGGCGTCTGGCGCTCCGAACTTCAGTTCAAGACAGACTGAACTCTGGTGAGTTGACATTCGCCGGCGCAGCAGAAGCAGAAGCAGCCTTTGACGCCGCTGAAGCCGAGCGTGGCAAGACCTCCGCTCGCGCGAACTTTGACACTTTCGAGGCAGCCGTATCGCATCCCTTGAACACTCTCCTAACAGCCCGTCTCGAGACCGCGAATACCTCCATCGCCGCACTCCGTGCCGACCTCGAAACACACAGCTCCGCCTCCCACGCCAATGAAACGCAAGAAGAAGGCGACGAGCGGCCTGAACGCCTCGAGAAGCTGACCCTGCTCAAGTGGCTTTTCGAAACTAGAGAGGGACTGCACAAGGAGATGTTCGAGCTGCACGCTCAGCGAGGAGAGAAGTACGCCGAAGTGATCCTCACGCCGTACCGGCTTGCGCATCAGCAGGCTAAGCTTGATGAGGCTGAGGCGTTCTTTGCGAAGGACTCGAAGGAGCGGCAAGTCCAATTCGCCCGGGAAGCTGCAAAGCGTTTCGCCGAGCTTGAAGGAGCTGTCGAGTGGAACGTCTCGCGAGGTGTGGAGGATCAGCTGAGTGCGTTCTGGGATATTGCGCCCGGCTTACTGGGGACTGTGCAGCTTGTGCCTTGCCACGATGAAGAAGCGCTGGGAAGGGTAGAAGTCATGATCCCGCCTGCGGAGTACGACGAGAATCCTGGACTGAAGGAGTGGCCGCTGCAGTACCTCTACTCACTCCTCTCGCACGCTGAGAAGTCGGCTTACCAGTTCATTGAGAGCCAGATCAACCTGCTGTGCTTGTTACATGAGGTGCGCAGCGCGAGAGTGAAGGTCGAGCGCAGGGTGGGTCAAGCTGAGCGAACTGATGCGGAACAGCAGAGGCTTGATGCGGAGCTGAAGGAGAAGGTCGGGGAGGTTGAGAGACTCTGGGGTGAGGCGCTTGGGGAGGGCTTGGAGAGGTGTAAGGACGCTGTCAGGGTGTGGTTGGAGGGGAGAGGGGGGTGGGTTGAGGGATTGGAGGGGTGATTGATTGATCTGTTCTTCAGCGTTCTAGCGAATGTGGTCGTTTTGTCGTGCTAGCATTAGATATCCTCCATGCCTTCTACCATACTTTCTTCCCCTTACTCCCATCCTCGACACCCTTCGCCAGCTTTGCCGTGCCGTTCTCGATGCCGTTCGTTAGGCCCTGGAGACCATCGCCTACTGCCTTCGTGCCGGTCGTGTTATTGATGGTCTGACCTACACCGCGGCCTGCTGCTCCGACTACGCCGCCGACGGTGCCTGTCAGGCCGCCGACTGCTGCACCGAGCTGGACATGTTCGTGAGTGGGGAGTGGTCTTGCTGGAGGTGGAATTGCGGTGGCTTACTGTGCCTGTGACTCCAGTGATGGCGCCAGTCACGCCTTTGTTGTTAGCGTTATCGAGAGGCATGTTGATTGACTAAGCTCTTCGTCTGTCCGGGTTTCGCGCCGATGCTTGCGAGACGATGTTTGGGGGTGAAGAGGATGTCAGGTCTGGTTGCGACCAAGAGCTTGGTCTGTTATATAGCCTACATGTACTTGTTGATTGTCACATGTATGCCCAGTGCGCTTCCCACCCTCCATCGCGTGTCTCTGCACAACGTCGTCACATCTTCGATCCTCGTGTTTCACCTCCATCGCAGCCTGACCATCACGTGTCAACGTAGCCTACGGGATCGTCCGCTCCGGTCAGACTTGGCGCAACTTCCGTAAATTTATCCTTTGTCAGGTTTCTGGCAACAGCGTTCACTTTTGGCTTGCTCCTTCACTCCACATCGTCACATCAACAACACTTCCGCCACCTGCTCTATTCACGACCAACCCGCTCCTCTACCGCTCACCGCAAGAGGCGCACCCAAAAAAAGTTGAAAAGACCCAGAAAACCCTGTCCCTTTGTCGAGGCCACTTTCGCTCGACCAAGGCTACCACCACCTGCACATCCGACGCGCGAGCAGGGAAAGAGACAAGTGTGAGTGAAAGGCTTCGGTTGTTGAGGGTGGAAGCCCTCAGGCACTGACATCGCGTGCGTGCAGACATTCTCCGCCGACAGGAGACCTCAGCCGCGGCTTCACTCCTCCACCGACAAATTTGAGACAAACGTACGTCAATTCTTTGTCACGCCCCTTCCGGACCACTCCAGCACAGTCGCCAGCGATCGCGCGCCACAGAGGCAGACGCGAAGCACCACCCGGATTCTAACAGTTTCTCCGCAGCACCGCAAACATGTCTGATATTCAAGCCTCCACCTCCCCAGCCGGCAATGCTGGTCAAGCCGGTTCTCCTCCCGCTGAAGCTCCTGCCACCAACGGCACTTCCGCACTCAACACCAACGTCCCCAGCGGAGCCGACATGGAGACTCCCGTCAGCGCTGCCCCTTCCAACGCTAACCCCAACTCCGCCTCTCTCTACGTTGGTGAGCTGGACTTCTCCGTCACCGAGGCCATGCTCTTCGAGTTGTTCTCCAGCATCGGCCTAGTCGCCAGCATCCGTGTCTGCCGCGACGCCGTCACCCGCCGCTCGCTTGGCTACGCCTACGTTAACTTCAACGCTGCCTCCGATGGTGAGCGCGCGCTCGAGGAGCTAAACTACACTCTCATCAAGGGCAAGCCATGCCGCATCATGTGGTCGCAGCGCGATCCCGCTCTGCGCAAGACTGGCCAGGGCAATGTCTTCATCAAGAACCTCGACGCTGCGATTGACAATAAGGCGCTGCACGACACCTTCGCCGCTTTCGGCAACATCCTCAGTTGCAAGGTCGCGCAGGACGAGACTGGTGCTTCCAAGGGCTACGGCTTCGTGCACTACGAGACCGCCGAGGCTGCCAGCTCAGCCATCAAGAGCGTCAATGGCATGCTCCTGAACGAGAAGAAGGTGTTTGTCGGTCACCACATTCCCAAGAAGGATCGCATCAACAAGTTCGAAGAGATGAAGGCAAACTTCACCAACATCTATGTCAAGAACATTGAGCTCGAGGCGACTGATGATGAGTTCCGCGCGCTCTTCGAGAAGTACGGAGATATCACCTCTGCTTCGCTTGCTCACGACAACGAGGGCAAGAGCCGTGGTTTCGGTTTCGTCAACTACATCAACCACGAGGATGCTGGTCGCGCTGTCGACGAGCTGCACGATTCGGACTTCAAGGGCCAGAAGCTGTACGTCGGGCGTGCGCAGAAGAAGCATGAGCGTGAGGATGAGCTGCGTAGGCAGTATGAGGCTGCACGCCAGGAGAAGAGCGCCAAGTACCAGGGCGTGAACTTGTACGTCAAGAACTTGGCAGACAACGTTGACGACGACGAGCTTCGCAAGATCTTCGAGGCTTTCGGTGCGATCACCTCAGCCAAGGTCATGCGCGACACCCAGCCAGCCGACGAGGTCGAGGGCAGCTCTCCGGCCGAGGATAAGAAGGAGGAGACCGAGGAGAAGGAGGAGGAGAAGAAAGAGGAGGAGGAGAAGAAGGACACCGATGTTGATGACTTGACCAAGAAGCTGGACACTGCGACCATCGGCGGCGAGAAGAAGGTCCTCGGTCGTAGCAAGGGCTTCGGCTTCGTCTGCTTCTCGAACCCGGATGAGGCTACGAAGGCCGTCACCGAGCTCAACCAGAAGATGATTCACGGAAAGCCACTCTACGTGGCTCTTGCCCAGCGTAAGGAGGTTCGCAAGACCCAGCTCGAGGCTTCCATCCAGGCTCGCAACCAGAGCCGCATGCAGCAGCAAGGCCCAGTCCCTGGCATCCCTCCTCAGTTCATGCAGCCACAGGTCTTCCTCGGTCCTAACGGCCAGCCCATGATGATGCCGACCCCTGGTGCTCGTGGCCAAATGCCCTTCATGGGTATGCCGCCTCAAGGCCAGCGCGGTGGGTTCCCCGGCATGCCTCAACAGGGCGGTCGCGGCGCGCCTCCCGTCATGCCTCAGATGCCATACGGCATGCCTCCTCAGATGGCTTTCGGTCCTGGTGGCTTCCAGAACCCTGCCGCTTACGCCCAGCTCATGCAGGCGGCGCAGCAGCAGGCAGCGCAGATGGGTCGCCCAGGGGCTGGTCGTGGTGGTCCGATGCAGGGTATGCCGATGATGCCTGGTATGCCTGGCATGCCGCCTCAGATGATGGGTCAGATGGGTCCCGGCCGTGGTGGCTTCGGTGGCCCAGGTGGTCGTGGCGGTATGATAGGTGGCATGCGCGGTGGCATGGAGGATCCTCGTGGTCGCGCGCCAGGTCGCGGTCCTCAGGGCCCGGGTCTGGATGTGCAGCAGCTGCAGTCGATGCCACCTCAGCAGCAGAAGCAGATGCTCGGTGAGGCGCTGTACCCCAAGATCCACGCCCAGCAGCCCGAGCTCGCTGGCAAGATCACCGGTATGCTTCTTGAGATGGACAACCAGGAGTTGCTTGGCCTGTAAGTCTGCCCAGATACCTCTGCACATCAAGTTCACATCACTGACTTACACAAACAGCACCACCGACGACGACGCCCTCCGCCAGAAGGTTGACGAGGCCATGAACGTCTACGACGAGTACGTCAAGGGCGCCAACGAGCAGGACGGCGCTCAGCAGCAGCAGCCCAACGGCACTGAAAACGCTGCGCCCAATGCCGGAGGCGATGCAAAGGACCAGGAGGCCTAGAAGATCTCTGGCTCCGGGTTGCATAAACTCTCGAGCACGAATTTGGCGCGCTTGAACGCTGCGCGCGGCAATGGGGCGATGAACCTGGCGGCTGTGCACTGAGTGTGGCCTACATGAGTCCACTTGAGGTCGACAATGTCGAAGGCTGCCCGACACCCGCTCGCGACACTTCGCCGTCAAGGCAATACTGGCGACTTGCTTACCACTGCACATGATACCCCAACATCCGAGCTTTCGTCATCCCTCCTCCCCCACGACATCACAGCAAGAAGGCGCTACGCTGGCATCTTGGAGCACGCGACGCTCGACACTGCTCTTCAGCACCTCACACGCTACACGAAGGCAGAAGATCAGCAGCACATGTACGATATGGCAGAGGTGGCAGAGTATTGGTCAGAAGGTGGAGGACAGTAGGGAGTGTAATGATAGAGACTGAGCAGAGCTAGGCAGGGAGCTGAATGACAGATAAAAAGTGCATTTCCCAGGTTCGACTAGGTGCTTGAGATTCCGATGACCTGGTCGGGTGTTGACATCTGTTGTTTTCAAGGGACACAGTGGTACGGGTTTTACACTGGGCCTTGCAGGTAGGTTGTGCGAGGTTGCGCGAACCATCAGAGAAGTGTTGTGGTCCCCGGGTACTCGGGACATGAAGCTGTGGTGGCACTGTAACCGGGCACCCTGGGTCGTGAGGCTTGGCATGAGGAACAATATGAACTTGCAGGACTTCTTCATTTTCATCTCTACAGCAACACAGCGTGCCGTCTGTGGTTGACGGTGAGCGCCACAGCTTGCTGGCGGGTCATTGAGCGCCAGTCCATGCTGCGCATCCGATGTACCACTTATAGCTGTGGCGATGCAGTCGAAGTATTTGATGAAGCCCAATCGCTAGGTAAGCGCCGCACTGATGCAGAGCGCAGCCTCGCTGCGGCGTCCTAATCAGGCTGCGATGAGTATGCGGCAAGGTAAGCAGTCTGGTATATATGCTATTAGCTTCGTAGCGAGACTCATGGGCTACATTGGGCCAGCTTGTCTTGCACATAACACATCTCCATTCTTTTGGGTAATGGCGCAGACGTCGCAGTCGAGCCCCCCAGTCGGCGAGGCCAGAGGTCGCTACCACCACTACATACCCAGATTCATCCTGCGGAACTTCGCTGCTGACGATCAGCCGCCCCCAGGCCCTGTCAAGTTCGATAAGAAGGGCAAAGCAAAGAAGAACCGAGATCCATACATCAACGTGGTCAACTTGACAACCGGCATACCGGAGCAACGCTTGGTGTCAAAGCAGTATGGGCTCACGAGCATGTACTGTGACGAGAATTGTGGAGAGCCAGAGGAGGTCGAGGAGCAGCTCAGCCGTCTCGAGGGGCGAGCGGCCCAGATTATTGCGAAAGTTAAGAAGCTATTCGCCGAAGAGCCGGATGGCGTACTCACATTGACTCGATCAGAGCGGAACGACTTGAGGAGGTTCCTATTCGTGATGAAGTACCGTAACAGCAATTTCTACCAGCGATACAATCACGACACAATCGAGGATTATACGACTCACGACAAAGAGCGAATGAGAGACTATATGATGGAAAGAGGCTTCAGATCTCCTCGGGATGTTTGGCTGGACAACTTGCGCGCCTTCATGGATATCGAGATGGACATGACTCTACAGTGGACCAGAGACATCATGCAGAGAGCATACGGCGATGATGCAAAGATGTTCATCGCGCACGCTCAACATTCTTTCTTAGCTTTCTGCCGTCCTGAGGACGAGGACGAGGAGTTCCTACTAACAGCCAATGCGTATGGCATTTTCGAAGGCCCTTCCAGTTCACTCATCGATGCCGACACTGGCTTGACAGCGGGCGGGATTCGCACTGAATGGCACAACTTTGCGCCGGTCTCCCCTACACTGATGATTGTTCTTCGCAGCAACTTCTTACCGGGAGGCAAGACCGGAACTCTCGGTATATCGCTATATCAACAATTGAAGAACAGGCATAGCCACCCGGACGAGGCTGGCTCTGCCCTGCAGGACCTACCTGTCAAATGTTGTACACCTGTGTACATCGACTCTCTCGGGGATCGCGTGAACGAGATTTCTGATCCCGGTGACATGTCTGACAAGGACACCTTTGAGTTCCACTGCTTTCCCCTTCCCTCTCGGCATGTCAGCCTAATCAACACAGTCATGCTCGAGGAGACACCGCAGACTGAATACTTCTCCTTCAAAACGAGGTCGACAGCGATCAAGACATTGACTACATACCTCGAACGCGACGACGGCGCGTTCAAGAAGTTCTCGGGTGAGCAAGATCCGCGATACGCTGGATTCAAGAGACTCAATCATGCGCTGCATCGTCTCGGCGGCTCCACCACGGCGAGGTGCTCTGTCACGCGCCCACTACAGACGCACATGACCGAATGGGTGAGTATGGTAGTGGGCATGACAATCTACGAGGAGAAGCCCCGTCTGCGACAGCGCTACGAGGAACTGTCGCGAAGTAGGGTTCATTCCACCGAGCCAGATCGTTGATGTGATGTGCTAACTTGACTTCGCAGGTGAC
>JAVRRP010000859.1:0-13326 GCA_036872775.1 Oleoguttula sp. CCFEE 5521 | reverse complement strand
CAAGTACACCGCATCAAGTCCATCCTCACTATCGGAGTCTCTTCTTGGGCGCACACTTTGGGCCTCTGTGGTACCAAGTCGCTTAAGAGGAACGCGGGACGTCTCACTATCGTGACTGCCCAGCCTGCGCAATGCATGGTGGGCATCTCCGCGCTCAGCATGGGCGCTTAGCTGCGATCGATCTGCAGTTCTCGACCGCTGCGTGCCGCTGTGCGAGCCATAGATGTTGGACGAAGCGTCCTTCCGATGGCGAAAGTAGGATATCAGACCACGAAGGGGAGCCAGGTTGGCGGCGATGATGCCGAGGTTGACTTCAATCGTCATCCAGGTGCCAGTTGGGGTGTACGCATCTGTGTGATGAGGGTGTCAGTGAAAGTAACGGCGAGAAGCAGATGCCGAGGTCTGTGGTCTTACAAGTGGTGTCTGAGATGTTGAGGCCGAGTGAGGAAGCACGGAGAGCCGCAAACGAGGTAGCGCTGATGAAATAGATTGTTAGTCCGCAGGACACAAAATAGCCTGCGAAGGCGAGCTGTACTTACACGAGTCCGAGTCCCATCAATACGCATATGCCCATCTTCTTCCGCGTCGGTAGTTGAAGCTTCCATAGGATGACGATAGGAAGCAGTGAGCATAGTAGATCCGTGAAGACGGAGAATGCTGTAAATGTGTCAGCTAACACAAAACAAGCTGCGTAAGATGTACTGTATCATACAGGCTTGAACGTAGATCGAGTAGATCCGTAAGTTTGGACTCCTGCACTTCCCGGCAGAGCGGTTCCAGAAGGCATACACAGGCGTGCATTCGACCATAAGAGCGATGATAGCCTCGAGCGTAGTGAGCGACATACAAGCGATGATCACATATATGAACCACGAGAAGTGCTTGGTGGTCTTGATCCGCAGCAGTAACAGGCAGATCGAGGTCTTGATCAAGCACAGCGTGATGAATAGGATGACCTGATTGATCCAACTCAGCTTGCCAACCTCCACGATTGCGCTCTTCTCCAAAGCGCAGGCATGGTGTCCCTTGCCACTCGCCACGCCAACAATGTTAATCGCCCCCAAGGCGATGGAGAGCAGGCAGGCGACTGTGATAGTAGCATCGTCTCCGCCAAGGGCTTTGTCGCGTCCTCGGACCCAGAGCCGGAGAGCAGTAGTGACGATTGTCGGGGCGAAGAAGACGTAGGTCGTTATCAGCAGCATGTACCCAATGTCTTCCGGATTGCAGCCTGGGCGTAATGTTGTAGCCATGGTTGTCGTTGACTCGTGCCAGCTGTGACACAGTGCAGAGCTTCAGTCAGGCAGTTCGCGGAGGTAGTCATAGATACTGATGAAACAGACCTGGAGACGCAGAGACCTCGACATTTGAGAGCGCCAACAACCCTGGCTGAAGGTCATGCCATCGCTGCATTGCTGCAACACCGTCTTGCGAGAATTTGGGGGAGAGCACCTGCGTGGCCTCATTCAACTATCATGCAGGTGAATGCAACTCTATTAGATTAAGCGGGGCTCGAACCAAGGCTTCGCGGGATGCGGCATCGTTCGCCTGAGCATGCGAAAGTGCCATGCCAAGCAATATCACTAGCCCAGCTCAGGTCTGAATCGAGTCGAAGACATGCGGATTTGCTGTATCTTGCTCGTGTTGGAACATTGCAGCTGTGAGGATTTGCGAAGTTATCAGCAGGTATGTGCTGTATGGAGATCGCGTTGTCGAGCGCATGGTACCGAGAGCGCAGTATCAACAAGGAGGGAGCACATCAGCATATCAAGTAGCCTCTCCAAGAGCGACGCTTCGCGAAATTGCTGCATCACTTTCCGGGCGCATGTGCTCGCAACAACAGATGCATCTCCACAGTAGGTCGCCTGGAACTCAGGTATCATGGCGCGCGTGCTAGATCCACAAGGCAGAACTGCTCGCGCATGGGACCATCAACTACTTGGAGAAGCGGCGTTGGTGATGTTGTGACAGCCGGGTACACCACTGCATGGTGCCGCTCGATCGCGTGCCTGAACATCGCTACAATTCATTAGGCGATGACATGTTGTTGGTGTCTGCAGGATTGTGCAGGGTAGCGAAGAGGCACAGGCGATGTCAATTTAGGCCGAACAAGGTTCACGCGGCAGCACCCTTGGGATCTCGAGCCGTCTCGTGTTCCGGCCACACGCCCTCCGCAGCATCAAGTTGCCAACATCCTCTTTTGGCCCGTTCATACAGATGCCAATCAAAAGCTGCATAATCCTTCACGGGCGGGACCTGCATTCGACTGTGCCGCCCGACATGCGCGATCCTCACCAATGTGCGAATAGTCTCAAGTGCCGGTGGCGCCACTGCGTGGGTGGCTGCTTGTGAGGAACATTTCTATGCACCTTATCATTAGATGAGTATAGCCGAAAAGCGATCCACACTGTGAGGACGATCGGCCTGTAAAGCACGTCGTACCATGTTTGTGCGCTGTTTCTCATTGTCGGCTTCCTTTCTCTTCGCCTGCTATTACCATTGACGCGTGAGGGTTCTGCCTGACGTGCCAGGTAAACGCCATCAGCATGCTTTCCTACGCCACCGCACTGTTGGCGCTGAGCCTACTTGCGCCAGCTGCCACGCTCGCTGCTTCTAGTCAAGCCACGTACGACTTTGTGAGTCTGATTAATTCCTGTAATACTGCTTGTAGCCGCGCTGACCTTGAAAGGTCGTGGTTGGAGGCGGGATCGGAGGAGTCACTGTAGCGAAGCGTGTTGCAGAGTATCTCCCAGGCAAGACAGTGTTACTCATCGAAGCTGGGCCAGACGGCCGGGCTAATCCCCAGATCTACATCCCAGGCCGCAAAGGAAGTCTGCTCGGCTCGGCCTATGACTGGAACTTCACGACTATCCCACAGCCAGCGGCGAACAACCGCATCTTGGCTCAAGGTCGTGGTCGAGTCCTCGGTGGCAGCTCAGCGCTGAACCTGCTTTCGTGGGATCGCGGCGCCAAGGTAGACTACAATTCTTGGGAGGAGTTGGGCAATTCCGGATGGGGTTGGGACGAGCTGTTCCCCTTCATGAAGAAGGCTGAGACGTATCAGCCCTCGTCTGTCAACGGTGCGAGTGGCATCCAGGGTACTGGGTTCACCGGACCCATTCATTACTTGGTGAATCGTCTCACATCTGCTCAGAACGAAGCTTTCTTTCCAGCAGTTGCCAGCCTCGGACTGAAGCAGACGTACGACTTCCTGGCAGGCCAACCTTTGGGCTGGATGAGGCACACCAGTAATATCCTCCAGTCCAACTACACCCGCAGCTACAGCCCTGCGTACCTCGCCGAGGCCACGACGAATCTGCACGTTCTACTCAATTCGACAGTGGCAAAGATAAATATTGACGGTTCCAAGTGCGCGAAAGGCGTCACTCTCCTCGATGGCACCATCATCTACGCCAAGCGCGAAGTCATCCTCTCGGCTGGAAGCCTTCAATCACCGCAGCTCCTCGAGCTCTCCGGTGTCGGTAACGCAACCGTCCTGGCTGCAGCCGGCGTAAAGCAGCTTGTCAACTTGCCCAGCGTAGGCGAGAATCTGCAAGACCACATCCGCATCGTCGCCACCTACCAGCTGAAGCCGAACTACACATCTCCAGACATACTGCGCTTCAATGCTACCTATGCAGCCGAGCAGCTAGCCCTCTACAACCGCAATATCACTTCTCTATACGATAATGCTGGTACAGCATACTTGTACGCTAACTTTCAGCAAGCCCAGGGAAACGACACTGCTCTCGTAGCTGCGGCCGAAGGCGCGCAGACTGGCACAGCTGTGTACAAGAAGAAACTCCAAAACCTCAAGGACAAGTCTCGAGGCGCTGCGCAGCTCGAAGTCCTGCTCTCAGACGGCTATCTGGGCAACAAAGGCTATCCAGTAAATGGCACAGCGCTCTACGGCAGCCAGTTCTTCGCTCTGATTGGCGTGCTCATGCATCCTTTCTCCGTCGGGTCCACGCACTTGAACGCTTCGTCTTCGATCGTCTCGAAACCTCGCTTCAACCCTAATTACCTCAGCAACCCCTACGACGCCGCAGCCATCACACAGATTGCTAAGTACCTGCGCAAAATCGCAAACACGCCTCCTCTGAGCAACACTTGGCAATCAGAGTACGAGCCCGGAGTACCATTGAACACGGACGCCGAGTGGACTGCGTGGGCCCGTCAGAACTTCCTCAGCATCTGGCACCCTGTCGGCACGTGTGCTATGCTGCCGAAGGCGAAGGGCGGTGTTGTCGATACTGAGCTCAAAGTGTATGGTGTGGGTGGCCTGAGGGTGGTAGATGCTAGCGTCATTCCGATGCTTCAGAGTGGACACATCAGCACGGGGATCTACGGCATTGCTGAAAAGGCTGCGGCGGCTATTGGCAAAGAGTGGAAGGGAGTGCGTTGAGCAAGTTGTAGATGTTGTAGATAGCTGGAACTCGTGTCGAGGATGGCTACGAGATCCCGAACTGATAGACATCTCCAACATGCAATGTTTCGTGTGCGATACCCCTTCATAAGTAAGGTACACCCGAACAAAATTACAGTGCCGAACCTACATGTGTGTCGCGTGCGATTTGGAGTTTCGCGGCCTAGTACAAAAACGATGGCAGACCTAGGGAAGTAGGAGAACCTTGTTCCATCGCGCCTCACGCGTGTTGGTGAAGATCAGTGGAAACTCTACGTCCAACAGCCTCGTTGACATCGCGTCTCAGCTGAGCACTCCCAGCCCATCAAAAGGATCCTGGTCTGTCTCAGAAATGGACGACCCTCTGAACGACATCTCCTCCGTGATAAACGCCCTTACTCGCGGCTCCCCAAGCGAGCAACAAAATGCAATACAGACCTTCTTCACCTCCTCAGCCTCCTTCTCGCACCCCTTCTGCCGCACAGGCTCCTTCGAAGGATCGCGTTACTTGATCATGAAAACCTACCAGTGGTATAAGATCCTTTCACCGAAGATAGAGCTCGAGATCCACAGTATCGGTACGTGTACCCCTTCCTAGTCGCCGAACCGCACGACTTATAGCAGTGAGCAGCGTTCGATGCAAAGCGACTGGTGCTCTTCGTCAGCCTGACGCAGCTGTTAACCCCGTTCTTGATGCCTATCTTCGCCAACCGCGGAAACCTCGACGTCAAACTCACGCTCATCCAACATCGCCATACGGGAAAGTACTATATTACCTCGCAAACGGACCTCTATACGATTGATCAATGGATCCGCTTCCTCATCCCTTGGGGGATCGGGACAGCGATAGTATGGTTTCTGCAGTTCATGGCAACGCTGGGGTGTGTGCTAGGGGCGTGGGTGGGGGTGCCGATTACGTGGGCGAGAGAACGGGTCGCTGGGCGGGGACAGGGGAGAGGGCGGCTGGAGGTATGGAAAGGCAACGGAGTATTGCGTGCAGTTGGGGACGCGAAGAGGGGTGCTGAGTATGAGGGTGAGAGGGTAGAGGAGCTGGTAGAGGAAGCCAAGAGGGCTGCGCTGAAAGCTGACGATGAGAGTGGTGAGGCGACAGGAGTGGAGATGTACGGCAAGATGCAAGTGGTGACGACGTAATGTACAAGTCAAAAGCTGACTCGGAGGCAATTCTGTACATGTCTATATCCTAATCCTCTCCAGCGCATACTTGCCCACTCGGAGGTCCTGCTCTCTCGCAATCTCGTACACGTTCTTCTTTTTCTGCGGCCCGAGTCTACGATCTGGCTTCATCTTCTCAGTACTTGCGTTGAGCGGTAGTGCAACGTCATCCTCAGTCAACGCTGCCTCTCCTCGCCTCTTGCTGCTTGAAGGCATCAAGCTTGCACATCGTTCAACCTCCATGATCTGCCGTTCCAGTGTTTGCGCTTCCAGACAGCCTTCCAGACTAGCGGAGACCTCTGCTCGCACAGCATCGAGAATCTCGGCCGTCTCCTCTGGCAGAGTGTTGAGACCGACAAGCCAGCCACTCATGCCAATGGCATCGAATGTGCAGTTCAGGAGGTCGCCGATCTGGCGCACAGCCTGGTCTGAAGGGCCTCGTCCTTGATCTTCGCCGAGCTGTCGGTCCTTGATCTCGATCCGGTTTGCGTACTCGTCATTACCGACATCGACGTATCGAGATGTCCAGCCGCCTTCTGCGAGTTCAATACGGAGGATCTGGATCAGGAAGACGAGCTCGTCGCGCGAGAGCTTTGTCCGCAGCGCGATCCTGACCGCACTTGTCGGATATCCTCGCAAACGAGCAAAGATGGCTCGGAGAGCATCACTTCGGGTTTCCAGGCCGTACTGGAGTGTTTCGGATGCCGCCTCGAGCTCCTCTTCAGCTGCTTGCCTCTCGAGCTCGTATGTGTGCTCGACATTGCCGTTGGTGAGCGGCATC
This sequence comes from Oleoguttula sp. CCFEE 5521, assembly GCA_036872775.1. Taxonomy (NCBI): domain Eukaryota; kingdom Fungi; phylum Ascomycota; class Dothideomycetes; order Mycosphaerellales; family Teratosphaeriaceae; genus Oleoguttula; species Oleoguttula sp. CCFEE 5521. Next base: position 6,970 of record JAVRRP010000859.1, on the reverse strand, counting down.
CCATCGTCCGTCATGATCAAGTCTTCGTTTGACATCGTAATATCTAAAATTCGCCCGTTGCTAGCGGAGCTGGCCGTTGTTGTAGCGCGAAGAGGAGGAGGCGACAATGTATCGAGCGATGCTATTGTTTCCTTCAGGGCGAGGACTATACTTTCGATTGGTAACAGTCGACCATCAGAGAGCTCTGCGAAGCTAGCGCTCTCGATGGCCGTGACACCGTTGGCCACATTGTTGTCTCGCGATCTTGATGGCGCTTTGCGCAGTGCGTCTGAAAGATAGAAGTCGGCCCCTCCGCTGGGCTTGTTAGCCTTCGCCGTTGCAGGCAATTGAGTTGCAACGAGTTCGTTGCCATCCAGTCCAACCACGACGTTAATGTCGCTGAAACTTGTGATGGCACGTACGACACGTTTAAGGTCCTCATCATCCCGTTTACGCTTCCTGTCTTGGGAGAGTCTCGGAAGGACATCGTCTGGTAGTTTGGCCTGCACGGAGCCGTGCGTAGTCTCGTAGAGTATTATGTCATCTGTGGTGACAATGAGCACAGTAGAACTCGATACTCGGACGAAGGAAATCACGGGATTAGTCAAGTCACCTAGCGTGTAGAGGATCTTTGGGCTGACATCTGTGAGGTCGATCACATGGAGCTGTCCTGCATGTAGTCGGCAGAGCTGACCCGAAGCAGGGTGGAAGTTCCATTCGGCAAGGTCATGTTGACCTGGCGTCTGGAGGGCAGGTAGTGCGATAGCCTCAACGCGCTCAATGCCGGAAGCGTGGCGACGTGCATTCTGTAAGGATGCATGGTGGAATCGGAAGATTTCACTGCGTTCCGCTGTCAGTCAAGCACTTTGACGAACAGATCGTGCTCTCTGGGTTGATGATATGGGCATGAGTTGAGCCACGGATGCGCTTGACAGCTGAGACGACTTACAGATGAGTCTCCTTCTTGCGTTTTATAACACGATACAGCAGAGGCGTCGGCGAGTCGTCCTTGTTGCCGAGGATCTCAAGTATATCCTGGCGATCTTTCAAAAAGCCTTTGCGAGCCGTCTGGAGGTCTGATGTCGAGTGATATAGAGCAGGCTGCTTGCGCGACCCATCTGCTTCGTGAGCCCAAGCCACTCGGCCTTCCTTCATAGAGATACACTCTATGCGACCATCTTGGTAACAAACTAGCACGTTCGAGTTGAGAGCTGGAGCATCAGTGCCACCACTCGATGCAGTGAGGGCTGGGATGACTTCGATATGTTCAGGGACATTGTCCAGGGCGAACTCGAGCTTCGTCGGTGTAGAAAACACGGTCTTGCTACCTTGAGCTTCGACAAAGCAGAGGATCCGGACGTTACTGTGGTTCTCGTGGAGAGCAACGAAAGTCTCCCTCTGGGCCGATCGTGCTCCATCGCGCTTTCCATATACTGAAGCTGGCTTGCAGCAGAGCGTCGTCTGCGGTGGGACGGCGTAGGAAGCGACCAATGCTTGCGATTGGACCTGTAACTCATCAGCTGAGGTTCTTGCGACCTGGCTGTACCTTCCCGGGACTCGTACGTTGTATATGTTCACACTCTCGCCGTCCACTCCCACCACAACTTCATGTCGCTTCCTCTTCCTGGAGGCGCGGTAGCTGTACACTGGCGCCGCATAAGTCTTGCCGCCCGTAGCGTCCAGTGGCTTCGGTAACGAAGCAATCGAGTATGGCGCTTCCAGAGTCGCCGCCATGGTCATATGATCTCTAAGTTGGCAACTGTGAAGTTCCTCGAGAGCTGGAAATCTCCAGTCGGAAAAGCTGTCGGCGTCTCTTAGTTCCGAACGCCGAGGCGGACCACTTCCGCATGTCAAGTCGCGTCACGCGTCTTTACCATACGCGACCTCACTTGGATGACTTCAGTGGAGGAAATGTAACTTCAGCCTTTGCAATAACTAGATTCCCTTCCTTCAGCCATAGCACAGATGTCCTGCTCAGAGATCTCTCAATGGCAGTCGCCATAATAATGCAGAGCAATGGGAATCTTCTGCATCCATTCTTTGCCAAATCGAATGGCACATCATTGCCGGGTCACGAAAGTCACACCCAGGCTTGTGGACTGCCGCCACACCAGATAGGCAGAGGTGCACAACTGCGGCATCAGGATCCTTCGGAAGCACCCGCAGCCAGCGATGTCGACTCGGAGTCAGAGCAGCCCATATTCCTTGATGGTGCTGCAGATGCCAAGAGACCGAAGACGACCAGGAAGCCGCGATCTAAGCTCGGAGCGCCCAGCAAAGGTCAAAGGACGCTGGGTGAACTTCTCAATCCCGGTCAGGCAGTGCCAAGCACGCCGAGCGAGACCACGGCCGCAAGAATACAGACCACAGCGAGCCGCAATGAGAGCACCGAGAGCAGCACACGTAAGCGTAGAAGGACGAGTCTACAGGACCATCAAGATGTTGGAGACGAAGAGGACACGAGCACAAGTCGAAGCATGACTGAGGCATCCGACTATGTGCAACGCCACCCGTCTCCTCAAGTGGTCATACCTACTACGGCTCCAGAGATCGCAGCAGCTGTCGCACCAACCAGAGCGTCTTCATTGCGAACGCCACCGAAGAAGATGCTCAAGCTTGGCGCTGGTGGCAAACTCGGTTCTCCCGCTAATCAGATTGATGGAACCGAGGTCGGCGCTCCTGCTGGACAGAGACGTAGCAGAGCACGCAAAGTACAAGAGACAGAGGTAACGAAGTCACTGGTAGTGTGCATGCGATACGCCCAAAGCGGTGATGTCGATTCTACCACACTCGGCGCTCGGTTGGAGCGGATTCTAGCTGGCGAAGAACGACTACGTCCTATCGTAGTGACACCTAAGAAACGCAAGTCGCCACGGAAGCCCGCAAAACCACTGCATCCATTATTCTCAGGCAAGCTAATTGCTGCGGTTCCTTCTGCTCCAGTCAAGACTGTGTCCCCACGCAAGACATCTGCAATCACTCCGGGTAAGCTCCGGACGAAGACCATGCAAGATCGCTACGTGGAGCCAGCGAAGGACTTACCCTTTCATATGACGTCTGCGCTTTTGAGAGATCGACTCTTGACTCGGCAGCCAGGCGTGAAGGAAGCTGTATGGCCAACGAGGGAGATGTGCCACATCCGTGGCTTCGACAGTAGCGAGCGCGTCGAACGTACTGCGGCCACGTGGAAGCGGAGAAAGCGGAAGACAGTTCGCGCAGCACTAGAGCAGCGAACTTCACTACTGAAGAGCTTCGCTTGTGATCTGGAGCCAGAGGCGAATGCACAGGTACGGCCGGATGGATTTCTTGAACCCCATGCCGACTTGCGCTTGCCACGCAAGCATCTCTTGTCTGGTCACGAAGTAGCCTCGCGAATCGCGACCGAGTTGAAGGCGACGATATCGATACTCGACTCGCCCTCAAGCTCATCGCAGCCAAGCTCGCAAAGCACGGTCCACCCAGCTTTGCAAGGCATGTACACCCGTTTGCTGGCCTTCATGTCAGCATTCGACAATTGCAAGGGCGATCAGCTAGACTGGTGCCAGAAACATGCTCCCATCACATCACATGAGGTGCTGCAGCCAGCTGTAGAGATGTCCGTCTTGAGAGACTGGCTGAAATCACTAGTTGTCAACGCGGTCGACTCGACCCCAGCAACAGCGTCCGTGCTGAAAGCCGAGATCAAACCTATGAAGAAGCGAAGGCGCAAAGATGACGAAATGGACGATTTCCTCGTTGACAGTGATGAAGAGGTGCACGAAGCTTCGCCCGTTGCGGACGAATCGAGTGCACCAGGTCCTTCTCGTCATGCACAGTCTGTGGTACAAGTTGATCTCGGGAACTCAAAGCTGAGCAATGCGGTGCTTCTCAGCGGACCACACGGGTGTGGCAAGACAGCAGCTGCATACGCAGTTGCAAAGGAGCTCGGATTCAAAGTCTTCGAGATAAGCTCCTCGGAACGCCGCACTGGACGAGATGTACTCGACAAGATCGGCGACTTGACGGAAAACCATACAGTGCAACACAACGCTGTTGATGCCGGCGAGCTCTCAGCATCCGAAGACCGCAGCATTATGGAGGCTGCGTTTCAGAAGGATCTTGCGAGCGGTCGACAGGGTAAGATGAGTGCGTTCTTCTCAGCGAAGCCAATTAAGGCGAAGTCGGCTCCAAAGACTATGCGAGCTAAGGCTACTACGCTCGCCACTATCCAGAAGGCTCTCAAGAAGCCACCTCGTGGTCAGCAGCAGTCACTTATACTTTTGGAAGAAGTCGACATTCTCTTCAGGGACGACAAAGACTTTTGGGTTTCCGTACTGAAGCTGATGCTCTCGTCGAAGCGGCCGTTCATCATGACGTGCAACGACGAGGAGCTAGTACCTTTGCAAGCCATGTCCCTACATGCTGTGCTCCGCTTCCGGCCGGCGCCCGTCGACCTTGCTGTTGACTACATGCTACTCTTGGCTGCTACTGAAGGTCACCTGCTCAAGCGCGACGCTGTGGCATCAGTATACCAGCTCAAGAATCACGATCTGCGTGCAAGCATCACCGAGCTCAGTCTGTGGTGTCGAATGGGCGTTGGGGATCCCAAAGCTGGACTTGGCTGGATCTACCAGCGCTACCCACCAGGTAGCGATGTTGATGCAGACGGTCGCAAGCTCAGGGTCATCAGTGAAGACACTCATCAGCTTGGTATGGGCTATTTTGATACCAAGAGTACTAGCACCGAAGACCGGCTGCTCGCTGCCTGTGCTGAGCACAACATTTCCGCAACCGCCATCCTCGGGTGGGACCCAGATTCAAGTGGCTACACCTCTGATCTGGCGGTGATCTCATATGACACATCTCTACACTCATTGCGGCAGATGTCTGCCTTCGCGGACGCACTCAGTGCAGTCGATGTCTTCTCCACCCACGAAGTAATGGACACTACGCTGGCTTCACTAAGTAATAAAGCCCGTACGCACTACATAGAAGGGCGAGAGTTGCTCGAGAGCAATGAAAGCATCATGCACGGCGACATCGCCGGCGAGCTCGCCGCCACAGCCACCTGCGTTGCCTACAGCGTCTCGGGTTATAGCAATCTACTCGACAATGCGCTCACGACGCCCACCCTACTGAACACGGTCTATCAAAGTCGCACAGCCACACCAAGCCTCACACGCCGTGACTTTGCGCCTTTCGACATCCTCGCTTCACCCACTACATCATCCACTAGCCTCAGCACCGGCCTCGAACAGTCCGCCGTCGACGGCACCCTTTTCACTCTCACCCTCGACCTAGCACCTTACGTCCGATCGATCGTCCGTTTTGACCTCGCATTGGAACAGCAACGCAACGCCCTCACTGGCACTGCTGTGATATCGAAGCGTTCAAGAACCACGCGTGCTGCGAGGAGCGCGCTTGAGGGCAGTCAAAGGTCTAGCACGAGAAGGGAGAGGTGGTTCGATAAGGGGCTGGATTTGGCTGGTGTGCTAGCCACCGGTGGGAGAGACTGGCCGAGGGAGATGGAGGTGGAGACAAGATCGGTTAGTGTAGAGTCGGAGGTTATGAGCACTGCAAGCGGGTAGAGGCATGAGCAGTGAATTGAGAGTACGAGAGGAGTGAATCTGGCTGGCAGGTTGAGTTGCTGGATCTACCAAAGTATCGAGGGCTGAAACTCTGGATCCATGCGTAGAAAGTATCCTGACGTAGAAGCTTTCTTCAATCCCGGGATCTCCCACCATATCATAGATAGCGATATGGCTATGTATGTGTACTGTAGTGAAGCAGTATGAAGGTGAAGAAGTGAAGTCGACAGCCCCACCATGCAGGTCCAAGCGTTTGTCTTGGCGCCGTGTTTTGTTCGGGACGAGGAGCAAGACAGACAAGAACCTTGCACGTCACTTCTCACAAGCTACACCACTCCTCTCCCTCCACTACTGAACCCCATCTCACCAGATTGCTGTTACTTCCGCTCGTCGTACTGTGCTCGCGGAAGACAGGTACGCACGCGAGATCGAGCACGCGACTCGCAACCCAACATGGCGGACCGTTATATTCCAGAACACAGGCGCACGACGTTCAAGGCGAAGAACACATTCAAGCCTGATGAGCTGCGCCGTCGTCGCGAGGAGCAGCAGGTCGAGATCCGCAAGCAGAAGAGGGAGGAGAATTTGGCCAAGCGGAGAGGCATTGGCAACAAGGGCCAAGATGCTCCAGGTGCCTCACTCGGTGCGGCGCCCGATAGCGATGATGAGGGTGCTGGAAGTGAGAGTCAGGTATGCGTATATGTTGCTAGCTAAAATACTACAGTGAGGCAGCATACTGACGATAAGTACATAGCTGAATGAGGAGCTCCCGATCATGGTCGCTGGCGTTTTCTCCGACAAAATCGATGACCAGATCAACGCGACCACCAAGTTCCGTAAGCTTCTCTCAAAAGAGCGCAACCCACCCATCGAGCGTGTCATCGAGACCGGTGTCGTTAGTCGCTTCGTCGAGTTCCTTCGTTCGCCACACACTCTTGTGCAGTTCGAGGCCGCCTGGGCTCTCACAAACATCGCCTCTGGCTCGGCCAACCAGACACAAGTCGTGATTGAGGCAGGTGCGGTACCCATCTTCGTGGAGCTGCTCAGCAGCCCGGAGCCAGATGTTAGGGAGCAAGCTGTCTGGGCGCTTGGCAACATTGCGGGCGACAGCCCACACTGCAGGGACTACGTTCTCGCACAAGGCGCACTGACACCGCTTGTGCGCTTGTTGGGCGACAGCAGGAAGTTGAGCATGCTTAGAAATGCTACATGGACGTTGAGCAACTTCTGTCGTGGCAAGACGCCGCAGCCAGATTGGAACACTGTAAGTGGCTTACAACATGCGTATCAGGGACAGGTGCTTATGTACAACCAGATCGCGCCCGCACTTCCGGTTCTGGCTAAGCTGGTCTACTCGCTCGACGATGAAGTCCTCATCGATGCATGCTGGGCGATCTCGTATCTCTCCGATGGCTCGAACGACA
>JAVRRP010000858.1:0-13328 GCA_036872775.1 Oleoguttula sp. CCFEE 5521 | reverse complement strand
CCAAATCGCGCACGACGGTCACTTCGTCTACTATCCTGACAGCGTGACAGCGGTGTTCTCGTTCGGTCGAAGAACGCCACTGGTATCCGTCTCCGTCGATGGTGTCGCGATTCCCAAAGTATATGCATACTCAGACGTACTCGCTTCGAGCTTCGGCAACATTACGTACACGCCCTCACCTTTAGTCGAGATCAATGGCCAGAACAGCACCGACTTTCTGCTCGGCTGGTCACAGTATGGCAGCCTACAGGATCGCGACGCTTTGTGGAACAATCTCTTTTATACACTCGCGCAAGTCTCACTCGGATCTGGTGGTACTGGCACTGGCACCTTCTCCGGTGGCGGACGAGGTGCTCGTATTTACCCTGGGCCCAACACAAAGCTAACCTTCGCCAACGGCACTAGCATCACCACCGAAAACTTCGCACGCGTACTCCTGCCGTCTTTCGCAGGCATCAACACGGGCGAGGACATCTATCAGAAGTACTTCATCCCTCCGCCAGGTCAGCCAAAGCTCGTCGAGGAGTTCGCTACATCGACTTCTTCATCATCTTCGACCGTAACGACTACTGCTGCGTCTACTTCGACCACCTCAGCAGCGGCTACCACGATCCCGGCGCCAGGTTACCCATCACCCATCATCCGCGAGAAGTCCAACCTAAATTCCGGCTACTTCCTGGACGGCGAAGGCTACGATGATGTCGCAGTCTTATCAGTCCCATCGTTCGTCGGCACTACCTCAGACGAGATTCCCTTCCAATCTGTCAACACCTACCTCATTAACCGCGCTCTGGCCGAGAACAAGACCAAGCTCATCATCGACGTTTCGGCGAACGGCGGCGGTACTATTCTCCAAGGCTACGACCTATTCAAGCAGCTCTTCCCGCACATCCTGCCCTACGGCGGCACCCGCTTCCGCGCTCACGAAGCCTTCGACCTCATCGGCCAGGAAGTCAGCGCCTACGCAGCCCTCGTACCCCGCAGTCTGAACACCAACGACACAGTGCAGAACATTGTCAGCTCAGCTTTCAACTACCGGACAGATGCAGACATCAACTACGAGCCCTTCACTTCCTGGGCCGAGAAGTTTGGACCTCACGCTTACGGCCCGGAGCCAGATAACTTCACCAGCATTGTCCGCTGGAACCTTAGCGATGTTCTCACGCCTGATAACAGCGGTGGGATTTATGTTAGTGGCTACTTGAACCGCTCCAACATCACTACCCAGCCTTTTCTAGCTGAGAATGTCGTTGTGGTATATGATGGCTACTGTGCTAGCACTTGCACTATATTTTCCGAGCTCATGCGCCAGCAAGCGGGCATCAAGACCATCGCGCTCGGCGGCCGGCCTAACAGGGACATCATCCAAGCTGTCGGCGGGGTGAAGGGCACGAATGACTTCCCATGGGACTTCATCCTCCAGAATGTGGAGCTGCCATTCCAGCTGCAGCTTCTGCATGATGCTGATTACTACAACAAGACTGCTCTGGGCGAGTATAGCGACCTGCCGTTCTATCGGGCGACGAACTATGTCGTCAACTCGAGGGATGGAATCCGAGAGGGTGATGAGTCGGAAACGCCCTTGCAGTTTGTGTATGAGGAGGCGGACTGTAGGATTTATTATACGCCTGCTATGGTTGTTGATGAGACGGCTGTGTGGTAAGTGCCGCGCCCCTTGATCCTTGTAAGCGACGAGACGATACTGACTCTCAATGATAGGAAAACCGTCGCGGACACGGCCTTCAATGGGGTCTCGCACAGCGTCGCTGGTGGGCTGGGTAGCAATGCGACCGCCAAGCGCAGTGCGCCGATGCACAAGCGTGCGCATGGTGTGAGGAGGGACCTGGACACCGATGCGCACTTCGCTGCGATCGGGACCGTGTGGACGGGTAGCGACGGGACCACGCTGGGTGGGGACAGCTTCATGTACCCGTAGAATGTGTAGAGACTACCGTGTGTCGCGAGACTATGCGATCGTGTCTTGTATACATGTGCACAGGGAGTCACTAGCAGCCACCTGCATGTGATGGAGGAGTCCCGTCCCAAGCCCCAGCCAACTGTGCTCCGATACCGCGAGCAAGGTGTGTGCAAGATCCCGCTGTGTCGCTGTTGTCACGTGAGAGGTTGGAGGAGTGTGTTGTGATCTGCGATAGTGACCTGCTGCTGACACTGCTTTGCACCGGCTGGGGTGTCAGTCGCCGCCCGCTCACAGGTATTGGGACTTTGTCCGGGCTATCCGGGCAGCCAGAGTCAACGGGCAGGGAGAAGATGAGAAGATGCGATCGGCACTCAGGTGATGGCACCGTCAAACGCCGTTCGCTCACACTTGATGTCATGACAGCAACAGACACCGCCCGCTCACGGCTTGCTGAGGGGAGATGGGCGTTCAGACACCCCTGGCGCTCATCTCAAGGTGAGTATGACCTCTTTCCCGCTTCGCAAGAACGCTGACACTGCCAGTTCCACGGCAAATAGAGCTCGAGCGTGCCTGCATTTCTCGGTGCCCAGCACCACAACACTTTCTCATCAGTCCGCCAGCTTCGAGCTGCGTGCTGGAGATGAAGCCGCTGATTCAATTACACTCACCCTGTACTCGTCGTTGCCATCCACTTGACACGCTGCTCTGATCATCACCGTCGCTGTTCATCGCCATCGTTGCGGCTCTCGTCGCACGCTCTCCCTCCGGTTGTAGCACTGCGAATGCTGCCGTACGCGACGCCGCGCCCTATTGCTCTCGGTCGGACTACAGTAAGATAGCGGAAGAGCACAATCTGCCTCCCACATCATTCATGCGGACACGAGGTACTTGTCACTTTTGTCCTCTTTCGACGAGGCAGACCGCACCACGAAACGACATGCGCAGAGCCCATCCAGAGGACGCGGAGAATGTCGAGGATCCAAGAGCATATTCGGGTGTTCTAGCGGGTGTTCTTGTAGCTCAAAGGTTGGAAGAGGACAGCCTCTTACTGGACAGATGCGGCGCCTTCGCGGCCATGACCGAATCGTATCACTGCCTACAAATGACCGAGATATCAAAGTGCTTAGCTACGATCCTGCAGCAGCACAATCATGGCACCAATGCGGTCGCCTTATTTCGAGCAGTTACGCCGCCAAATCTGACAGCTGGGAGCATCGACCTAAAGGCAGCCCGCGATCTGACAGTAAGACTTCGAACTCGCAAGCGAAGCCGGTGTTGCGCGTGATGAAGAGAACGACACAAGAAGATCGCGACATCAGTGTACACCGGACAGCATCACCGTGCTGGCTTATAGACGAGAGACGAGCAGGAAGTGAAGTGAACACAGGCAGAACGGTTCTGGGCGCTACGCCCAATCCGGCAGGAGCCAGTTCTATCCCATCGCCTCTTACAGCTTAGAAGCCCGCGACAACCTTACATGATGAACAGTGGCGTTTACGAGACTACAAATCACACAATATGCGAGCGTTGCAGTTGCCGCGCCGCAGCTTCCTGCTGGCGAAGAAGACGGACCTGTGAGACCGTTGCCGCCTTGCAGCGCAATGTGTACCGGTGTTGGGATCAACGAACGCAGTGGAACCACTTCACACCTGGGTTTGACAGACTGCAGCGCTGAGAGACGATCCGCATGGTATCAGAGGGTACTTGTCGCACGGATACGGGGTTTTCATACGGAGTCGATAAACTGAAAGCAGCTGAAGTTCTTTCTTGGGGCATTGATGCTGTTTCCTTACGACTGCTTCAGCAGCACAGTACTGAAGTCCTTCCAACCCTCGATGAACTTTGCCTGCCCCTTGACAATAGACGTAGCCAGATGTCTACTATCCTGCCGTAGGGTCTTCGCCTGGAGACAATCCGTAGAGCGCTTACCAATTGCGATCGACCTGCCTCGACGTCTCCTTACCGGATTGATCTGAGAATCCTCGAGTCGCCACTGAATCACCGTAAATGAGCCGACAGTGTATCACGATCGTGCTTCGTACCCTCGTGATGGAGTCTCGTTGCAAGAGCGTGACCAGTCCATATCGTCGACTGTCATGTCCTGTTGAATTGCTGACGATGCAGGTAAATCCCATTCACTCCACCTCCCTACAATCTCCTCGCTTCGTATCGTGCCATAGACTGCGATAGACTTCCAAGTAGCGTTTGTGAGATCCATCCGAATTTCACGACTCAATTGTGGATGCGTCGTACGGGTTATGTTACACACCAATACACCAGCTGTACTGCAGTACTGTGGTGCACAGCTGCTGCAATATGAGAGGTGAGGTCCGAAGTCGGTGGACGAGCGCTAGCGTGGCGGTGTACCGAGCCAATCGGTCAGATCGGCGACGAGGTCAGTGGCGCCGGTGCAGGTGCACGGAGACTGTGATAAGGAAGGTACGATGCACACTCGAGTCGGTGGAGTCTAGTGTGGCGACAGTGCAGCATGACCAGAAGTACGCAATATTCCATGAGCACGTTCTCGAGATATATGACAGCGAAGTGAGGTAGTCCGTCTTCATCATATCTGATATTGATCGTGTCGTCATCCTCGGTGGACATCACACCGCAAGGCTCCACGCCTCCCGGCTTCAACGACAGTCTTGTTTCCTTCACCAGTACGACGGAGCTGCGCTTTTGCAATGTCATGATTGACAGCACCCATGCGAGACCAGAGAGGAGTCAGATGAGAGCCACTGAGATTCCATAGTAGTAGCTAAGCACCATTGCCAGTAGTGAGTCCGGGCCCGAAGACATCCACACCCTCTTTCGTTCCCGCTTCACGCTCCAACTTCCGCTTCTTCGCCTTCTCATCGTTGGCTGCCACCTCACCGCCTTTCTTCGCCATGTGACTCTTGATCATATCCCGCGTACTAGGATCTCTACACTTCCCCAGCTTTGCCTCCAGCTTACCGCGTTGCTCTTTCGACAGCAACTGGCCCTCCGAGAAATCAGCCAGCATGTCCGCACAAGCACGTATGGTGGCAAGTATCGTCGGTCGTGTGGGCGAGTGTAGCGGCAATCGAGAGGTGAAGAACCACGATATCAGCGTCGGATCCGCGATCTGCATCGCTGCGAATGCGATCTGCGAGGGCGTGTAGAGAAAGTAGACATCTGTGAGAAGTGCAGGCGCGTCAAGTAATTCACGTGCAGCAGCATACGCTGCATCGACTCGATCGCGAACATGTCGTGCCTCTGCAGTTTTGGGCGGTCGCCATTCTGATCTCGCCTCCACGCCTGGAAATGCCAGCTTGCGCATCTCGCCCTTGCTCTCCGAATCCGGGAGGCCTTCAGCAATATTCTGCAGTTCAATGTGAATGCCTTTCAGACCTCGATTGGGTTGGCGTACGTCTAGTGTAAAGCGCAGGGCCTGCATGACCTTGTACTCAGCTGCTAGGATCTCCGCCGGATTGGACTTGCCCATCTGGTAAGCGAAGTCACTGACTTCGACGTGCAGGGACTCGGTCTTGTTGGCGAGATAGAGGCAAGTTTTGTAAATGTCTTTCGGAGGATATGTCATAGGGGAGTTTGAAAGGTAGAAGCGACGGAGATATTGGATTGCGGTTGCCTACATTTGCACCAGTCAGCTACTGCTGAGACTGATCTGGGAGTCTGTGGAGTCTGACTTTGACCTGGGCTGGCCATGATAGCATGTCTGTTGAGGCACGTATCGTTTCGCATGCTCGTTGTACCAGCAGCAGCTCCTCTTCCAGTGTCAAGAAATCCACATCGTCGCCATCGCTGTCACTCGAATCCTCCCCGCTATTGCCGCGCTGTTGTTGTATGCGCTCGACAGCTAGCTCGTGTGTTTTCTTTCGCAATGCAGCCAGACTTTCTGGAGAGAATGACCACAGTCGATATTGGGAGGATGTGCGATAGACGTCGTCCTCGGTCATGGCGCGAACTTCTGGAGGAAGATCGATGGTCATTGTGGCGATCTGCCTTGTTTGTGCATGAGGTTCGATGGTGGAACCAAGTCGTTGGTACTCCAGTGACCGCGCATGAGAACAAGCGGGAGTGAGGTTGGCTTCACCTGTCAGATGGCCCGAGCTTAAGGACAATGTTTTGAGGATGATCTCGAGACAGATTTCAGCTTCTTATAGCAATAGGCCAACAAGTCATGGCTGGACTTTTGGCACTCCCTGCAGAGCTGATCGCAAGTATTTGCCAGTACATTGGAACAGACGAGATCTTCGCAGTAAGGCAAAGCTGCACGCAGCTCGAGCGGTTTTCATTTTCCTACTTTGCCCCAAAGTACTTCCGCAAGAAAGGCTTCCTTGTCCTCACTCTGAGTCTTGATGCGTTACAATCTATCGCTTCGCACAATGAGCTCCGCACACACGTACAGCACATCTGGCTGAACCCAGACTGCTTCACATACGACACCTGGGAACGATTATGTCAAGACTACAGGCGGAGTCCACAGGCGAAGGACCAGCAAGCTGTTCAGACGCGAGCCTGGGATGATTACAAAGACGACAATGCTCGACTACTGCACACGTCCGATCTCACTACACGACTGAATAAGGCTCTTGCTGGCCTTCCCAACCTTCGCACCGTCGGCATGCGTCGAAGTACAGATCACTACGCACATGGCTGCGCTACCGTGCAGCGCGCCACTGATCGAGACGCTCGAATACTCGGACCCATCCCAGAAGGCGAGGCGAAGTACTTGTCAGGTCCAACGAGACTTTTCGAAGCACTTGTCGCAGCAGTGGCGCAATCCACGGTATCTATTGAGCGGTTCTACACCGACGCAATCGAGTTCGACAACGTTCCAGCATCTCGACTAGAGGACCAGACGCTGTCATCAGCATTTCAAGCACTGTTATATCTCGAGATCAATGCTGTCAAGGGTTTCCTAGCTCCATCACAACACTATCACCGTTCCGCCAGCCACTACTCCGATGGACGCTACCCAGGCAGTGTACTGGTGCAGTTACTATCACATGCGCCCAAGCTTCGCGAGCTGGGCCTACAGATCTTTCCCAACAACAAGCAGTCCTACCACGTCGCTCCAACGTGGAATAGATCGCAGAGCTGGCGCGTCAGCTACCCGTACCTCGCGATGAGGACCGTAGCTGAGACTGTCCAGTTGACGAATCTGCGTCGACTGAAGCTCGAGAAGCTCACAATGCAGTCCGGCATGCTCGTAGACTTGCTGTCACCTGCGGCTGCTACACTGCGAAGCCTCAAGCTTCGCGACATCCGCCTCATCCCCTGGAGCCAAGGTCCTGATGGCAACACCATCTCCGACGAGGTCGAGAAGCCCTGGCGGACCGTACTCGTCTTCCTAGCCACATCCTGTGCATCGTTATCCTTCCTCCTGCTCCACCGCATCCTCCACGACTCAGGCGTGATCAGGTTTGTGCCCGAGCCACCAGGCTCTGCAATCACCATCGAAGACCCCCCGGGTAGTGAAGGCATACCGTTCGCCCTGCACGATACTGTCACTGTCAAGGCTGATGGTCTCGATGAAGTACAAGGACGGGTGCGGCAGCTTGTGGACGCGCATTGGCATGGTGGACATGTTGTATGTTACTCGCTGGACGATAGGGCGTGGCACACAGATACCTCCAACGAGGAGTGGTAGATGATCGTATCGCATAACTTTGCACACTCTGACCGGTCTCTGGCATGCTTGTGTCAATTGATAGCAAAGTCGCCTCTGCCTATGAAGACATTGGTTTCGGCGTTCTCACTGCCACACTTCGGAGATAATGGCTATTGCAGCTATGACTATAGATACACTAGAAGTCTCCGAAGTTTTGGGAGAAGAACCATGCTACAGCGGTAAGCTATCTCATCCCGAGAGTCCCACAACAGCGCCGGAGCGTTGCTGGGGCTGAAGAATGTGCTTTATTGCCGCTGGCTCCGACATCGACAACGGTGACGGATACGGTCTCAGATCAAGGCTGCCGTGCGCAGGCACTCCGCCGTCCTTCGTTGAGATTCCGTTGCTCTCAGCCACAGGTACCGAGGCGCTCTCGCCGTTGACTTTTGTCGCCTTCGGTGACCCAATCTTCAGTTTCACGATTAGACTTTGCTCCTCCTCATCAGACTCCTCCATCTCGTCCTCATCTTCTCGATCATCCGGTACGCGCTCCTCGTCCTCGGCAGCATTGGCGTCACTGTTCCACTCATCGCCACTTTGCGGCAGATCGTCTTCCTCGCTCAAGTCCGCATCGTCCTCATCGTCGTCCGGTACCCGTTTCCGCTTTGCATAGCCATTGGTAGCACCCCTCGTGGTCCTTGCAACGCCCCTGCCCAAGTCCTCGCTGTCACCGTCCTGTCCCAGCTCGTCTGCGCTCGTGACTTCGTTCGCCAGACCACTTGTTCCATATTCCCCGTTCGCCTGTCTCGGCCTGACCTGCCGTCCGCTAGACGTATACTGTGGTCCAGTCGCAACAGGGGTGTTCCGCTCCGAGTGCCTGTTCGATCTACGAGTCGAGGTCGCGTCCGAGTCCTCCTCGTCATCGTAGGTGTATCGCATGCGCTTGCCTCGAGTCCTCCCTTCGTACGACGAGAAGCCAGGCTCGGGGCGCGTGAAGGCTGCGCGGCGTGCTTGACGATACTCGCGGCGATAGCGTTTCTCGACGCTGGCCTCGAAGCGCGGTATCGCGTTCAGCATCCTCTGTCCTAGCGTACGAGCGACCTGCGATCCATCCTCTTTCTCCAGCTTCTCGGCGAGTACTCGGAGCTCGTCTATGTTGCCTGCCATGTTGTACCACTGGAAGTTCTTGGTGTATCGATTCGCTTCCCTGTACACTCGAAATGTAGTGTCATCTTGCCCCTCGATCAGAAAGTACCGTCTCTTGTCACCGTCGCGGCCCCAGGGCTGCACTGACAGTGGCTGATTCTCGTCGTCACTGTGCCTTGTCTGCTTGTAGGAGTCCTTTATTATTGCGCTGATTAGTTCTGAGGAGTTGAGCGACCACATGATCAGTGTGCGGATGAGGTAGAGCTGCGATGTCTTGTTAGCTGTTGACTTCACAGTGTTGTCGCAAGATCGCTTCGTACCCTGTCTTCCGGTGGCATATTGTTAAAGTTCTTGCCACCATGCAGTGGATTTGCGCCTTGCCAACGGTGCGGCCATTGGCTCTTGTGCGAAAGCACTGCCTCCTCGAGTGCTCGCCCGTAGTGTCCGTGTCTAAGCTTCAATGTCAGCTCTCCGTGGAACTTTCGACGTTCCTATGCTATTGTCCTGGTAGCTGCGACTGCGGGTCATGCATTCCACAGCCTCGGAGAGACATACTCGACAGGTTTCTTCCGATTCATAACCAATCCCAGCACCGCGCACAGAAGCCCCTCCACCTCCCTGCTCGGCGCTTCGCCTGCTACTCCAGTTTCCAGGTCCTGAGGACCGATATGTGCCAATTTCGTGCTAAATGCGCTCGAGAACCGTGATCGGAACATTACGATGAACTAATTCGCGGTTAGCGACGCGACTTGACGTGTTCCCACGCGTTTACGACAACGTACAGCAATCACATGGCTATCCGCAATCGTATCCTCATGGGGTGGTGAGGGAGCGCGTTTAGGGCGCGGAGGGGACGGTTTCGGCGGTGGAGCGACCAATTTCGTAGCCTTCTTCGCCTTCGCGAATATAGGAGCCAACTTCTTAATCTCTTCTTCAGGAGCTGATGATAGGTCACTGTCCGAGTCCGACATGATAGCAGTAAGTAGTGACGGTGTGCAGTGTAGTTGCGTACGGAAAGTGGGTTCGATGTCGAGATGACATGGGGTTTGAACTTCGAGGGCAAACGGCAATGACTAAGCGACGAGGGCTGGAAGGGCAATCAAAGGCGGTGCGTGGTAGATACAGTGTGATATACGCCTCTAGATACTACGGGGCCCTGCGTGTTCAACGCGCCAACCATAGATGTCAACTCGAGACTCTCTTCGAATATCAAGAGGGTTCTTGTGGTTATCTAGATTTTGTTGCGTCTGTGGACGACTCGGTGCTTTGCTTCAGAGGGCGAGCGCGTCAGTGTTTTTTCGCTACCGATTTCGCAAGTCTTCTAGTGCATTCCGGTGGTCGAATTGACCGGTAGAGCCTCTCCATGAACAATTCGAGGTTTCGTGCGGTTGTCCCAAGATTACTGCAACAGTGTCGAGGAACAATCATACTCGTGAGACGGGGCAAACCTCTGTAGGTCCAGAGCAGAGGTCTATTCTCCCAGCGATCCGATGAGACTCGGATGCACCTGGAGGAGCCATGTACGGGTGCGACAGCCATGGCAGGGACGCCGTAGAGAGACATCTGGCCTCCAGAGAAAGATAAGACTTGCACCTCATGTGGAATGCATGCTAGCTCCCAAAATTCCGGGTTATCGGCTGCATAGAATAAACGGTCTGCGCTCTCACGTATAGTCGGCTGTCGCTTTGTCGCAATGTGGCGACCCTGAAGTGTTGACTTCTAGTCGCGTCGATCGCTGGATGTGAATCGGGTCTAGCACAGCTGGAGCGTTCAATTATAATGTCGTACTGCGCACTTTTGCGCCATACATACATTGATTGCACTTTTCTGACCCCAGCTTTCGATCAATTCCATCGTTGATACCAGTACGTGAATAGACTCTCATGGAGTAGTCAAGCTGAGCGTGTGGTTTCGTTTTATGCTTCGCATAGCTGACTTTGACATCGTTGCTTTGCGAAAATGATGCTGTAGTTTTCTGACAATGAGATACTGAGATTGCTTACACTCTCATGGCAGTTCATCATACTGCATAAAACGCGGCACTTCACGCAAATGAAGATGTCAACATGTGAGATCAAATGATTCGCTTCTTTGCAGTCGGCGTATAATGCAGCACAATCACGGAAGATCGGTGTAGAGGTTAAGACAGAGAGCGGTATGCTTGAGGAGGCGATGAGACAAAGCGACGTTCGAAGATGCGCTTCGGCAAACTTTCTCGACCGAGTCAGTTCCGCGCCAAGGCTTTACTCGCACCCGCAAATTGAGACTTGACGACGACCACCCAAGAACTTTGCTACACACATCGACAACACGATCCGCAATCCAACAAGATGGTACGACTGACAATGTACGGCTTGTAGATATACACAGGAATGCTAACAACACACAGGGTCGTGTCATTCGCAATCAGAGGAAGGGCCGCGGGTCCATCTTCACTGCGAACACCCGTACGATTCCCATATCATTGCGAACCACTGGAATACCCTACTAACACCTCACTCAAGGTCTCAACAAAGCCCCCGCCCAGTTCCGTACCTACGATTTCGCCGAGCGCCATGGCTACATCCGCGGCGTGGTGAAGGAGATCATCCACGACCCCGGCCGTGGCGCTCCCCTCGCTAAGGTCGTCTTCCGCGATCCCTACCGCTACAAACTCCACACCGAGACCTTCATTGCCAATGAGGGCATGTACACTGGCCAGTTCATCTACGCTGGCAAGAATGCATCGCTCACAATCGGCAATGTGCTTCCGCTTGGATCGGTGCCCGAGGGTACCGTGGTGAGCAATGTGGAGGAGAAGATCGGTGACCGTGGCGCTCTCGGACGCACGTCAGGGAACTATGTGACTGTCATTGGACACAACCCGGATGAGGGCAAGACTCGTGTCAAGTTGCCTTCGGGAGCGAAGAAGGTGGTTGCAAGCACTGTGCGCGGCATGATCGGTATCGTTGCTGGTGGTGGCAGGACGGACAAACCCCTCATGAGTATGTTGATACTGCAATTGGATTAGACTAGAGCGCATACTGACAACACTTACAGAGGCGTCGCGTGCGAAGCATAAGTTCGCTGTGAAGCGCAACTCATGGCCCAAGACTCGTGGTGTGGCCATGAACCCCGTCGATCATCCCCACGGTGGTGGTAATCACCAGCATATCGGTAAGGCCTCGACCATCTCGCGTTACGCTGCCCAGGGTCAAAAGGCTGGTCTCATTGCTGCACGGAGAACGGGTCTGCTGCGTGGTACCCAGAAGACCAAGGATTAGATGGGTGCATGACGTGGATGGAGTTGGCTGGGTGCTGTGCGTTACGCTGCGTACTGTCAGGCGACAAGATAGTCGATTCAGTCGCGATAGTGATGCAATTCAGCGAAATCATCATCAATGACCCAAGCTGCCGCAGCAGCACGCTGCTGGGAGACCGAGTAGTAAAGTAGCTTCCGCAGCGTCCCCCATCAGCAACCGCTCTCGATACGTGTGGAAGTCGTATGGCCTTGTGACGCTCCACTTCAACATCTGTGCCGTTCACTGCCGCACGTCCCATACTGACTGTGCGCACTTCATGTACTGGCTTGGCACTTCGGCCCGCTTCCTTCCGCTCCCGCCTTTGCTCTGCCTTACCGGCTGACAGTCGCGACAACTCACCATCGCCCGGAGATCAGAAGTACGAACTCCCGCTTGAAGTTCAACCCCACTCTAATCGCATTGAAGCCACCCCCCCGAGCGCGTCTGCACCGCGTTGTTGATACGGGAAACACTCTCTGGCCGACTTGCGATATTTTCGCTTCACCACACTCGCTTCTCCTTGCTGCGCATTACACAACACACAGCAGCCATCACGCGCGACGTCCGGCCATCGACACGGAAGGCGCTGGGGCTTGGCTACATTGAGAACAGCAGTCGCGACCTCGATACTGTTGTGAGGGACTATTGACAGGACTGGACTTCACTTCTGCTGCCTGGGACTGTGCGCGCGGTATTTCCAATCACGTGTTCCTGCCGGACTGGGCTAGGAAGGAGGTCTTGTGAGGGCGTTCGGGGAGGGATCCTTTGAACATGGCTGCTGTGCAGCCCGCGCAGGGCATGCAGCAGCAGACCAACAATGCCAATATGATGGCGCAACAGAACATCTTACCGGCGGGCATGACGAAGGAGCAGGTGCAGCAGATATACAAGGTACGCGATGGCATATGGGCGTGGCCTCTGGAGCCTCGTGCTAACATGTCGTTTACAGAAATACCAGATGATGAAAGCGCAGGGCGTGCCTGATAACGACCCCGAGCTCATCAAGGCGCGTGGCGTGCTGCAGTCTATCCAGCAGAAGACCGAGATGATCAAGCGGCAGCAGGCCTTCCGACAACAACAGCAGGCACAGCTCAAGCAGCAACAGCAAGCTGCGCTTCAGCAGAATGGCATGGCTGGCTCGCATGACATGAACGGAGGCAGCATGCCGGCGCAGCCTTCGGTTGACACGCAAGGGCAGCAAGGACAATCTCAGATGCCGTCGACAAATGGTGCAACACCTACACCCACGAGTGCTGTCAGCAACAATGGAATGGCAGCTGGTGCTGATGGCGGCCAGGACACTGCGCTGTCGAAAGAGCAGGTTGAGAAGCTTCGGTACCAGATGAAGGCGTTCACGGCGCTGCAACGGAACATGCCCATACCTCAG
>JAVRRP010000857.1:0-13340 GCA_036872775.1 Oleoguttula sp. CCFEE 5521 | reverse complement strand
TGGACTGCGGAGGTTCAAGGACGAGATGGCAGCGAAGATGAGGCAGCTGAGCGAGATGGTGGAAGCCATGGGTGATCTGCCTGAGCAAGATACTGAGGATCGCGAGGAGGAACAGAGGCAGCGCCGGCAGAGTGCTCTACAGCGGATGGAGTTCAGGGAGCGCCAGCCGCTGGCACAAGTTATGCGCGAGCATCAGATGCCAACAATCTCGGAACATGAGCGAAAATCGCGGCGCTCTTTCGGCGTGGATGAGATCAAGACTGCGCGTCTGAGCGATCACAGCAGTAATGAGAGTCCGGACCTTGGTCCACCGCCGATCGCGAGATTCGAACACCAGGATCCGATCAAGTTCGAAGTCCAGGGCGATGCTGCCGACACCAAGCCACAGGTGTCTACTGAGAGTGAGGAGCTCCCTGCGAACTTATCCGTCAACCTGGAGACCAGGCGGAAGCGCAAAGATGGTCACCCACGGCTCGAGATCCGCAGACACTCCATCATTCCGCCGCCATCGCCCTCCAAGTCTGACGTGGAAGTTGTCGCGCCCATACTCCGCACTGGCGCAAAGAGGAAGCTCGCTGATCGCGATCTTGAGAAGCCTGTCAAGGCACCCGGTAAGACCGAGTTCTGGTTCAGTCGGAAGACCAGCAGCGATGCTGCCACGAGTGCTTCACAGCAGTCTGAAGAGCCTGCGATGGAGGTTCCCGCGCCAAAGCTATCGCCCAAGATCTCGCGAAGGGTCCTCGGAGACAAGAGCGTGAACCTGTCGCCGAGAAAGGTCGATGTTCTGGCCAGCAAGCCTGAGAAGGACGATGGCAAGAAGCCCGCAGTCTCGAAGCTAGACTTAAAGAAAGATCGTGTGCCACGAAGATCGAGACTGTCGCAAGTTCCGCTGCCGCCTG
Organism: Oleoguttula sp. CCFEE 5521; assembly: GCA_036872775.1. Taxonomy (NCBI): domain Eukaryota; kingdom Fungi; phylum Ascomycota; class Dothideomycetes; order Mycosphaerellales; family Teratosphaeriaceae; genus Oleoguttula; species Oleoguttula sp. CCFEE 5521. The sequence continues at coordinate 12,441 of JAVRRP010000857.1, read as the reverse complement.
CTGCTCAATCGCCGGCTATGGCTACCATCGAAATCGCCTCTATAGGCGTCACTACAACGACCGAGACCGCACCACAGTCCCCAGCTGCACCAAACATCTTCTCGCCAACGCCATCCGAACCCTCCATGCACGCCAATGGAAGCCGCGACACGCCACCGCCCAGCGACCTGAGCAGTCTATCTAACAGCACGACTGCTTCCGTCATTGAAGGCTTGCGACCCTCGCGACGTGCACGAGGAGCAGTCAACTATGCCGAACCTAGTCTCACTGCGAAGATGCGAAGGCCAGATAAGAAGATGGTTGATGCGCTTACTGGCCTTTCGGATCATCGACGTGTTATGAGTGCGCCCGTGAACAAGAAGGCTGGTAGGGTTATCGAAATCAAGATGGAGGAAGAAGACGAGGACGCTTGGAAGAAGTTGCCGGAGTTAAGTGGCGTAGTGGCGCCAATGGAGCTCCCGTCGCCTGTGCTGAGGTCGAAGCAGCACGTACGGAGCAGTAGTGATCCACTCGGCATGGACGCGCAGTTCGTGGTCGCAGTGACTGCCTCTACGTCGGAGGCTAGCATGCCACACCCGAGCGATCATGGTCCGAAGCAGCCAGCCGAACTTGACGAAACCATGAAACGGCTCAAGGACATGGAAATCTACGACTTCAAAGACTCTTCGTCACCATCTTCCGTAGCCAGCTCAGGCACGGGAGCCACATCGTCTACCACCCGGACTTCGAGACGACACTCATTCATACCCAAGGAGGCACAGACTATCGAAGATCAGAGCTTATCACGCTTGGTACGAGAAGAGGAGACGAAACCAGCACGAGCGACCAGCAGGCGTAGGAGCATGATGGTGTAGGACTGATCGTGCATGGAGCATCTGGGTGGTTTGAAGATAGAGCAGTATGGACAGGCATCTAGAAAGCAAGGTGACAAGACCGACCGTCAACCAGAAACTTCGTTCCTCACGTTGATGGGCAGCCATGGACCACCATCGAGCCTAGACTAGCTACCTGTGAGATCGTGTTGTACTCATGGATGTCTTCCGAAGTCCGCAGATTGCACTAGAGGGACCATGGGTGTAATCTTTCAGTCTGCTCTATCTTGTCGGGGTATAAAGCTATAGATGACTTCCTTGGAAACAGGGCGCTGACAGTCTCACAGTATGTCTGCGCCACGATCGGACAAGAAGCGCCGCCGCGTCAAGAAGAGTAAGTCTGCTCCACCCCCGGAAACTGACATCTCAGCCGATATTGACAACTCAGTGACCGCCGCCGAACCCATGTCGTCTCTCCTCAGCTTGCCACCGGAATTACGACTGGTCGTCTACAATTTGGTCTTCGCGACTGCACTGGACGTGGACGTCCTTGACCGCCAATCCTTGTCCCCTTTGCCGCCCATCCTCCGCACTTGTCGCATCCTCCGTCTCGAAGCAAGGGAGTGCTGGGTCGCGCAGCTACAAGCAGCGATCGACGGCATCCCAGCACGCAACGCCGCGACACAATGCATTTGTGTTGAAGCAGCCGCGTCATTCCAGCCATTCCAACCATCTCAGCTGTCAGAGAAACAGGCCATGCTCAGGGAGAACTGCCGGAGGGGAGGCAGACAGGCCGTTCGGGATCGTAATCTTAGGTTCCTGGCTAGGGTACGGCCTCGCATACTGCCCAAGAAAGGCCCGCACTTCGTGAAGAAGACGCCGCTGTAATGGGTGAGGAGGCTGTTGAAGTGTAAGGAGTACTAGTGGCCAGCCGGTCTGTAGAGTTGAGATTAGTGTAGAGTGCATTAATCCATTCCCTACGTCTCTATGATCTCTCGCTTTTGGAGCCCTTCACTTCTTTATGGAGCTCTACCACTACGGCATCTCTCTTCTGTGTGCTCCCACTGACCGTGTTCGAGTGATAGTCGCTCCTTACTTTTGCGAGAACCAGAAACAGGATTCGGAAAGGTGTCAAAAGATGAAGCGGGTAATGCAGGGCAAAACGATGGTCCACGGAAGTCGAGTTCTCGTCCTCATCATACTCGTATTTACAGTTACTAGATGGGGGCAGTTGTTCATCTACTTGAGAAGACAACAGCTTGGTCGGGTCCCAGCCTTTGGAGTTCACAGGTCGCTGCACACAGCTTGGAAAGTTCAGCGCAAATTGAAGCCATACTGTCTTGTTGCATGTTGCTCTGAACGGTCCATTGTGGATCTCTCGCGAGAAGTCGAATAGAATGTCTTCACTCGTGTACGGAGTCAACTTGCCGTACCAAGTCGAACTCCCACTTGTCCACTTGCTACCCTGGCCTATCTTGATCTCCGCCTTCGTACGGCCACGGAATAATACGCTCGCTATCAAGACACCAGAGAGCTCGGATGCAGATTCTACGCAGTGGTAGGTGAGAGCGAGGTGGCCGGTGACCGCTTTCCCGTTGCCGTGATGAAGATACTCGGGGTTGTCGAGAACGATCTCGGCTTCAAGATATTCGGGATGCTTGACCGACATGTTAACGTCGAACACAAGCCTACTGGCTTCACGCGTATCCGCTTGCCCGGTTTCTGGAGGACGTTGAATCCTCCAGGGAATGGGATGATATTCCGAATCTACACACGCAAGGCAAGGTGCACATGCGCACGTAGGTGGCGGACTAGCTCAGCCTCGGTTTCACTGAGACCCTTCTGTCCGCCGGCGATGGCGGGCAGCACGCGGATAGTATTCTCGAACCTCGCAGCGTCCGAACATCAACGATGGCACACTCACACCTGTTGTCGAACAAGCCGGGAGTTCATGTTGATGTACAATATGGTGCTGCGCAGGCGACGAGGCAACTGTACATGCCTGCACAAGGTCGGATGGACAGACTTCGCCCGCAGGCAATGTTGACGATAAGTTAGGTAGGCGCGAGGGGTGCAGCGCGATTGCCTGCGTCGTGCCTGTCTTATACTCACAACTTCAACCTCACCTCACTTTCTCCCATCTCACCCCACTGACATTACGCTTCACCAAGCATGATACGAGAGGCGTCTGAAGAACTGCAGGCGGAACCGACTATTATGGAAGGTGACACATCGCTAGCCAGTGAGTATTGGAAGAAGTTGTGGTTGAAGACCATACTGACCTGCTACAGTCGCTATTTCAGGCCTATCAGACGAAGATGTGTGCCTCAGTGACCACCACGGACTCCTTCGGGAAGGCAGCTTCGCGACTACGGACGCCGCCACGACTTTGTCAACGATCAATCACCAAGAAGATCAGCAGCCGGCCACAATCTTCTGCCTCCCACTCGAGCTGCGATCCATCATCTACGATCTGCTTTTCCACAGCACTTTTGCCGATGACATTCTGGATCGGCAGTCTTGCTTCCCACTCCCGGCCATTCTCCGAACCTGTAGCTTTCTGCGCATCGACGCAGCGAAGCCATGGTAGGAGAAGCTTGATCGCGCCATGGAGAATGCACCAGCTTTCAATTCTGCGAACGGCGACAGACTTCGACGGGAGCGAGCAGCTGCAATCGCAAGTGGAGGAATTGTGGAGAAACCGTATGCAATGGACTGGCGTGCATATATGAGACCGCGACAGATACATCTCACCCGCGACCATAATTTGAGATTACTCAAGCGGACGCGGGCTCTCTTGCAACCAAAGGCTGGCGCGAGGCATTGGAAGAAGGCGACCGTGACTTGGTTCAAGAATCTGTCCAAGTTCAAGCGACCTTTGTACTGTGACTGAGAGAGCGGACTAAGGCACGTGCGAGAGGGAGCCCGGTAGTGAGCAAGGACCGATCCAAGGGGGGATGACTCAGCTTACGAGACCCAGTAGAAATGAGTTGGCACAAGCTCTTGAGGTATCGTCGTAGCTAGCGATGTCGTCTGATGGAACCAAAGTGAGGAGGATCTCATGGTAGCGATCGAGATCTGCGAGCTGTATGTCTGTTCCCGGGTTCCAGATCGTGCGAGCGCGTTCCGGCTTCTATTGGAGGTTTAGTGGTGAGCACGGGCATCTTGCAGATGCGACGCACTGCAGGTGATGCGGAGTTTCGGTTCCCGCGCTCGAGTTTCGGACGGATCACAACAGCAAGAAGTGGCTCGTATATGCAGGCGATATGCACGCCGTCCGCCCCAAGCCTTGATCTTCACTTCGAGGTGGTACTGCGGACTTCCGACTCACACTCTCCTGGCGATCGACGTAACGAACATTGATAGCTGAAGAAGGCATTTGGTCCAGTAAGTGAGCCTGAGTACCTCATCCACAATCGTACTGATATGCTGCGGCCCCAAGCTGTGAGGCTTTGTTGCGATACGAATGAGCTGAACTTGCTAGAAAACGACCAAGGCGACCATGGAAGCGAACAGGGCTGAGACATGCGCGAGATCCAAGGTTGCAGCACCTCTACAGTCAGTCGCACTCCTCTGCCTGCCACCAGAGCTGCGAATGATGATCTACGACTACGTCTTTGCCTCGACACTGGACGAAGATATTCTAGACCGTGCCTGCTGTTTTCCCCCGCCACCCATGTTTCGAACATGTCGCGAACTACGCGCTGAAGCCTCCTCATCCTGGCTTCTCCATCCGAACACCACACTGACATAGCTCTGCACTTTCTCCGCTGTGACGAGATCGCAGCAGCAACAGCCGGGACGGACCACACGATGCTCGCGTACCATGATGCATGGGACGCGAGCGATGTTCGACATGCAAGAACCCTAAGCACGGCGCAGTAATTCGCGACTGTTGAACGAAGTGAGAGCGAGACTACAGCCGAAGCGCGGCTGTAGCTCGCAACCGGCGACGTTGAAGTGGTGGAAGGGGTTGGGGAGGTCGCAACATGGGATTGAGCGATGGGAGCTTAAACTCATGGACGATTTGAATTTGGGCTTCAATGCTGTGAGAGCTTTGCCCCATGAAGTGCGCGAGAGAGCTGCTGTGAGAGACCAGCCGCTGGAGGATTTGGAATGAATGCGAGGGAGAGCTAAGGCAGCGTTGAGTTGAAAGCCCTCGACTGGGCGCCATTTGCTTCGATCTATCTATGCAGAAGTACCTGAGCAAGTTGCTGAGAGGCTCTATTAACCTTCTACACTCCCTTGGTGCACTCAAACGCTCTGCTGAAGCAGATCTTTAGGGTGACTGACAGGCCGCGAAGTGCTGACGAGCACCTACGACCGTCAATCGCGATGTTCCTACTGCTCACGCTGGCCTCGCTGGCCAGCTCCTGATCGATCGCCTCTGTAGCCTCCACGTCCACCACGCCCTCCGCCGCCGCCTTCATGTCCACCCTTCCCACCCTCTCCGTCCACAGCCGGCTTGTCTCCCATCGTCAACACTCCAGTGGCGAGACGATTTGACAAGTCGATCTGTGTGCGGATCGTGTTGGCGAGATATGACACCAGCAGCACATCCTGCACGTGGTTGTTGAAGTCCCTCTCGATGTCCTCCGCCTCGACCTTCGGCGCAAGTGAGAGCGTGTTCATCAAGAATTGTCCCAACGCCGCGCTCGGCTCAGCCTCCTCGTCCAGCACATTCGACACATACACGCTGACCCTCTCCAACATGTCCAACACCTGCTCCACAGCCTTCTCCAGTACCTCGATATCCGTAAGCAGTGGTTGCGATCGGTTCTCTACATCCTTCGCAGACGCAATGAGTTCCAGTCCAGACTTCTCCGCGTCGTTGTACTTGATCTCGTGCGGTACAGGGACGAACAGACAGCTGTCCGCTGCCCGCTCGGGTGTGACACCGATCGGAGCCGAGATGTATGTGTGTGCCTCCACGTCCTTGCCGGCGACTGTGGAGACTGTGAGGTGGACTGCGGGGTGTGGCCATGTGCCTTCGCCTTGTTGCGAGTAGAAATTCTGGATCAGTGCCGAGAATGTGTTCAGCTCGTCGCTGGTCGCGTACCATCCGACCAGCACTTCCTTCGGGCTCGCTCTCAGGTGTAGTTGTAGCATGGACTTCTGGTAGTCCATGTCCACCTCGACTTGCTCCTGAGTCTCGGTGTGGGGCACAGCGTAGCAATTTCGTATCTCCACTTCGGTGCCATCCTCGCTGCGCACACCCAGAAGTGTACCAATCACACGCTCCTGATCTGCAGGACGGCGAGAGGCGTGATCGAGGATGCTGAAAAGGGCTTGCGGTTGTATTGTGACGGACACTGGCGCTGTGGTGGAGATTGTGGAGGATGAGATCTGCGCCGGGGCGAGTGGGCGCGCGAGATGGAGGTATGAAGAGGAGCCCATCTTCGCGGTAGTGTGAGGGTTGAATGAGTGACTGCGCTCCGGGCGGGGGACTGAGGAAGATTGTTGGATGACGGGAGTGAGGTTGCGCGAAATCGTTGCCAAGATTCCGATTTTGGATGAGTCAGCTATCGATAGCCCGAGAAATGCAAGCGAAAGACGCAGCTGCGATGATTCCATAGATGTATCATGGCTCCAATCAGAGGTCGCGGAAGAGGTCGCGGAGGATCGCGAGGTGATGGAGGTAGTCGAGGAAGCAGCAGAGGTGGTAGAGGTGGCAGAGGAGGAAGAGGAGGCGCAAGAGGCGCAAGTGCTGGGCGAGATGCGCGGAGTGGCATTCGAACCAGAGGAGGGCAGTACAGGAAGTTTGACAGTCAGCGCGTGAGAGACATTGGGTCAAAGAGCGATGAAGAGAGTGCGGATGAAGAGGACGACGAGGTTGATCAAAGCGACGGGAGCGAAAATGAAGCCAGCGACGTGGACGACGACGAGGTCCCTATACCTTCGGCGCAAGCGTATAGCACCCTCTTGGCATCTTTTAAGCCTATGCTAAACGGCAATGAACGGCCAAATAAGCGACGGAAGCTTGAGCTGGCGCCCAGTGCTGGACGGAATGTCGAGAACGGCACCGCAGCTAGTACAGGATCACCAGACGGATCAGACGCGGAACCAGGGCTCGAAGTCGACGGCGAGAGCGACGCTGAGGATACCACAACTGGGATGGACGAAGCTGAAGGACAGCATCGCGAGGCAGACAAGGGTGATGATGCTGATGATGACTTGGATGAGGACACATCTGTGCTCGATCCTTTCGAGGTCCACTTCGCCAATCCTGATGACAACGAGCTTACATCACGCCTACGAGACGCTCAAGCTGGGAAGTGGAAAGTCGAGAAGCACCGCGTGTACCGAGATGGTCTCCTCTCGGTCGCGTTCCCTGATTGTGTCTCCAGTGCTGCAGTGGTGGTCGGTCGCCATATGAGTGTCAGCGATCTGCCTCTCAAGCAGAAGCTTGTTGATACGGCTCGAAAGCATTTGGGCAAATTCGACGACATACAGCGTGTGATCTTGCCCCACCTCTTTGAATATCGAGATCTGCTCATCAGCGACCGCACGCCGAGCAATGCAGGCGGCTTACGGAACCTAGCATGCGTACACGCCCTCAATCATGTGCTGAAGGGGCGCGACCAAGTGCTGAAGAATACAGGGCGACTAGCTCATAGCGAAGGAGAAGACATTCCAGAGCTGCGCGATCAGGGCTTCACACGACCGAAAGTGCTCATCCTGACCGAGACCCGACAGATGGCCTCGAAGTATGCGGATTGCATCGTGAATCTGTTCGCTCCAGATCAGCAAGAGAACAAGCAGCGATTCAAGGACTCCTTTGACGAAGCTGTGGTGCCGCGACCGAACATGGCGGAGGACTACACAGAGCTTTTCGGTGGCAACAACGACAACAACTTCCTAACGGCGCTCAAGTTCACGCGCAAGACGCTCAAGTATTTCTCCGCCTTCTACACATCCGACATCATCCTTGCGTCTCCGCTTGGTCTGCGTCGCATCATCGAGAACCCTGACCGTCGAAAACGGGATCACGACTTCCTCTCGTCGATCGAACTCTGCATCGTCGACCAAGCAGACGCGATGCAAATGCAGAGCTGGGAGAATGTGTCTCTCGTCTTCTCACATCTCAACCTCCAACCCACAGATCTCCACGGCTGCGACATCAGCCGAGTACGCCACGCCTACCTCGATGGCAACGCAAAGCACTTTCGTCAGACAGTCCTTTTCTCAGCTTACACGACACCACAAATGCTCCACCTCTACAACTCACTTAGCAATATCGCCGGCAAGGCAAAGCTGACACCATCATATGCTGGTGCCATAACCTCTCTTACCGATCTCGGCATCAAGCAGACCTTCTCCCGGTTCTCCTCGCCATCACCACTACAAGACCCAGACATACGCTTCAAATACTTCACCACCGCCGTCCTGCCATCTCTCCTCCGACTTACAGGCACAATGGTCTTCATACCCTCCTACTTCGACTTCCTCCGGATCCGCAACTTCTTCGCCACCTCGGATCTGACCTCGAACATTTCCTTCGGCGCCATACACGACTACAGCGACGTCTCTTCGCAGCGGCGAGCACGTAGTCACTTCATGAATGGACGGCATTCGGTGCTACTGTATACACAGCGAGCGCATCACTTCTTTCGGCTGAAGTTGAAAGGTGTGAAGCGAATCGTGTTCTACGGCGTGCCGGACTCAGACGTGTTCTATCGGGAGCTTGTCGAGGGTCTAGAGGAGGGGGAGGGTGAAAAGAAGGGAGTGAGGGTGCTGTTTGGGAAGTGGGATGGACTGGCGCTGGAGAGGGTTGTGGGGAGTAAGAGGATTGGAGGCCTGATTGGTGGGAGGGGGGATGTTTTCGAGTTTCTGTGAAGCGCTCGTCTGTCGCAGCATCAAGACCTGTGCCAAACAGTAATTGGTCATCCCAACGACTCTGTTCCTGATATCTGTGACTAAGCTCCATTCGGATCCCAGTTCAATTCGATGAGTCTTCGTCGTCCAACTCACCCCCACTGGACCGCGGCTTCAGAATGCGCACAAGCGCGCGAAGCACCTCTCTGTGGTCTTCAAGCGATTGTAGGCGGCACGTCGCGCGCTCAGATGCTTCACGATCCTCTGGCGTGACCACCTGCTGCGCCCGCTCCTTGTCACAAACGACGTAGAAGGCGGCCAAATGGAATTTGTGAAGTGGAATTTCCATCGCCAGGTTAGAGTTCAATGCCTCATCGAGCTTTCCGGACCACAACAGCAGAGCTTCGCGGCGAAGCAGCCCCGATGTATGCAAGATTGGCGGTAGGGGTTGGCATGCTTGGGGATCCTCGGGTGACGCATCTGGGTGGAGTATGGAAGTGAAGAGTATGTCATAGATGCTGAAACGTGACTCGGGCGGCAAACTGGAGAAACGATCGATACCTGAGATTGGCGCTGAGTCCTTTCCCCTTCGTGGCTTCACCACTGGCTTGGACGTTCTTCGTTCCAAAGCCAAGCCTATCCTGAACAGCAATGGCGTCTTAGTTCTTGTTGTGAGACTTGTCGCTTGCTACTGCTTTTCAGAGGACCGTCTGTACACTTCGATACAGGTCCAGTGTAGAGCCACGTATACGACAGTGCTACCATATCGTTCTCGGTGGATAGCGAAGCTCTTCGTAGTGAAAGAGATGTTGTGTCAATATCGCAGAAAATCTGCAAGAGCTGTGTTCTTAATGTAAGCTGTATTTGGGTTGAGGCACACCAAGGTTGGCGAGCTTGTGAAGGCACGAGCTTATGTCGTAAGGCAGAGTGATGCGAAGCATGTGCAGTGAGCTCGGAGATGATGGAAGCGAACTGAGATCGGGTATGCGCGTGCGAGAAGGTTGGAGCATGTGTGACAACGATCTGTATCTGGCATTACCGCTGCTCTTTGTCGATGTGTCCAAGTCAGGGCACCATTACCTGTACGCCAGATATTCCTGTTGGGTACTTCCCAAAGCTTTATCGGACGAAAATGACCCTGGACGTGCTGCTGATGACTTCGAAGCGCTTACGACTCATCGGTAAGGACGGTAGCAATCTGCTTCGACGCTCCCGCCCGCGATAGCTCCTCAGCACACAGCTTGAGAACAACCAGCTCCTCCATCTGGGCTGAGGCTTCTTCGACTGCCTTGTTCATTTCGTCCACAAGCGTTCGCGGTCCAGTCGTGTGCATGGTGTTCGCAACATTGGGCGGAGTAGCGCGTATGCGAGCAGTATTTGCCGCACAGAGCTTAAGCCCAGTATGTACCTCGCCTGCAACACTCTCGGCTTCCTCCACGTGGGCTACCCAGATCGCCATTGCTTCGCGGTGGAGTAGGCTCGATGCGCGCAGGAGCGGTGGAGTGGGGTAGTAGATGCGAGGATTCAGGTCAGAATACGGAATCCACTCAAGGGTCGACTCGAAAACCATGTCGTAGATCTGTAGGCGGAGTTCAGGCGGTAGATTGGAGAGGCGATCGAGCTAATGGCCGAGTGCATGGTTCATGGCGACTGACTGGTTCAAGGTGGCGCAGGACTCAGCGAAGGATGATGATGGGACAAGATCCGTGATCGCACACGCGAGATCGATGCTGGGGCACCTGGCGTGTAGTATCTGCTTGTTGATCAGAAAGGACCGTGAGTCCGTCTTTGCGTCACCTTCCGGTGTAGTGATATGAATTGTCCAACGTCTGATATTCGTGTGCATTCGATCTTCGAGATGATTTGAAAGATGCGCAGAAAGTGAAATGAAGTGTAACTCGCTCACTGTCTGCACTTGACTCATGTTTTCGTTCGCATGTGACTGCAATTCATGGTATTCTTCTCATGCGCTGCTGCAATTCAGTGAAGTCCAAGAATCGTGCCCCTCTACTGCTTCCGTGCTGCGTATTCACGGAGAGCATGTGCCGTACTAAACGATACCGGGACACTCCCACGAGTCGATGCCTCACCGAGTGCAGAGCCCGTCTCTCAAGGCCTATCTAGCGTGCCCCACGCGAACCAGTGATCACAGCATGCCGTCCTCTGTCCCATTCATGACTGAGGATCAACGAACGCCGGGCCGGGGAAAGGTCGATGCGCAATACTACCTTCCAGCAATGCGCCACAGCACAGCGTGAGACGCCTGAAGGAACGTGAAGAGACCTTGCGGTATGGAAGTAGATTTGTTCATATTGTGCCCATCACGAGTCACTTAGCAGTGTGGCGTACGCGGTGGGAGACCGCGCGCGCTCATGAGACCGTATCGACATTCCCCAACATGTCAAGGGCAGCGAGCTCGACAGCCTACATCTCGTGAATTTGCCATGATAATGCGCTGTAAAATGGAGCGTTTGACGTCAGTCGTGGCAGTCAAACAACGAACATCTCCTTATGCACGAACATAGATGACGGATGATGTCGGCGGACCAGGTCGACATCGCCGACATTGTGCGTTGCATTGGATTTTTGTGCGTGCCTCGGCTGCGGCCATTGCCTCTTCGTTTCGATTGCACATGCAAGATGGCGACGCGCTAGATTGATACGCGCCCCGAAACCTCACTATCGTACACGATAGCCGGAGGAACTTTCTCCATCGGTTTGCAATCATGGCGGGACCGAGCGTTCGAGACTTGCACCTTCAAATTCCTCGTCTGCCGCCCTGAATAACGGCCTCCGAACAGACATCAATCGTACAACCCTCGAAGAACAGCACAGCGACGCAGCCATTAGTAGCAAGGGACCATAGCTCTTCCATACACGCCGGGAACCATGGCGTTCAACCCGATCTCCCTGCCCAATGGCTCCACGATCAAGAACCGCATCGTCAAGGCGGCGATGGAGGAGAGCATGGCGGACGTAGAACATCATTGTCAGCCCTCGAAAGCAATGATCAAGCTGTACGATGCTTGGGGAGCAGGCGGCAGTGGGCTCATCCTCAGCGGCCATGTTATGATCGATCCTCTCGCCATGGCTCTTGCCGGCGACACGCTACTCGCTGAAGATGCAGGGCCGCAGGACGACCAAGTCTGGCGCACACTAATCTCAAAGACGAAGGCACATGGCGCACAGTTCTGGCTGCAGATCAATCACCCGGGCCGGCAGGTGAAAAAGCAGGATGGCATTGAGGCCTACGGTCCGTCGGATGTTCAGGTGAAGATGGGCCGGTTGAGCGCGCTCTTCGGCAAGCCAATCGCGATGAGCGAAGAGAAGATACAAGACATTATACATCGTTTTGCATATGCTGCGCGCAAGGCTGAAGAACTGGGAGCAGATGGTGTCGAGATACATGCGGCGCATGGCTACCTGATCTCGGCATTCCTGTCACCCTTGGCGAACGTGAGGACAGATCGCTGGGGTGGATCGAGGGAAAACCGCGCTCGGTTGCTCTTCGAAGTACTCAAAGCTGTCAGGGCGAATGTCTCGCCGTCATTCGGTGTCGCGGTCAAGATCAACAGCTCCGACTTTCAGAAGGGTGGCTTCGACTCGGAGGACCTGCTTTGGATCGTCAAGCAGCTCAACGCAATGCACATCGACTTCATCGAGATCAGCGGCGGCAATTACGAGAGTCCTGCAATGGCTGGGTCGCACATGGTCATGGATGAGAAGACCGCGCAAAGCAGCACCACAATACGAGAGATGTACTTCTTCGAAGCCGCGAAGCAAGTCGAGCAAGTTGCCACAATGCCGGTGGTCG
>JAVRRP010000856.1:0-13343 GCA_036872775.1 Oleoguttula sp. CCFEE 5521 | reverse complement strand
GCTTGTATTTGAGTGGGCTCAAGTCAAACACGTGGGCGATCGACACAGAGACACGGCTCAGGGCAGCATTAGTGCAGAACACAGGCCCCGCGCCCGCAGGAACGCCACCAGAACAATCATCAGCAGGCGGACTGTTTATATACGTCAAACGCAAACCTCGCAGTTGTACTTTCTCATGGATATACTGAATATGGATGGGAGAGCTATGACTATAGTCCGTCACCGTACATATTCCGTCACATGGAGCATGAGAAGAGTGAATTCTATGTGTTTAATGCTTCTCGAGCTTTTTGCAACCTCCACTCCCCAGAAAGTCTTCAAGTCCATACGCTCTTATCGGAAGCGTTGCTATTGTCACGTCGCTCTCGCTACAGAGCGGGGACATGGATCAGTCTCTCCGACTGCCACCCATGCCTCTCCACGGAACCTCGTCCAGAGGGATCGCTCTCGTGGTGTGTCCGAGAATTCCACAAGCGAGGTGTACATGCTATTGAGATACAGAGAGCGAAGATATGCAACAACGCCTGTGCGTAGTGACCTACGCAGGGTTGCGAGCATATCCAGCCGGTGGGTGCTGACCATCATTGATGACCGACCCAGCGGTGTAAAAGCTAGCCTTGCTGCCCTCCCATGCAGCAGCAATAGCGGGTAGCACAGTCCTCAAGCTGTGCGGCGACTTGATCCCAGGGTTGGGTGCCGGGTACGCGGCCTTCTGGAAGCCAGTGTTGAATGGGCCAGCGTAAGAGCTGTTCAAGAACCTCGTCGCGTTGAGGAGGCTGGTGACAGAATCGTCGTCACGGATGTGATCGCCTGTCTTGTCACCGACGTTCTTGAAGACGTTGGCGCCTACGTCCCAGCGGCCGAGGGTGTGGAGCTCCCAATTTGCTTCCACGGTGGCGATCTCGCTGTAGTGGTTGTAGTAGTGAGCATCAGTGCTTCCTACATCGGAGTTCTTGATCGAGTCTCCGAGGAGGATGCTGTACACGCGGTTGCCAGTGGTGTAGGTGTGGTTCTCGTCGAAGGTGATCAGCACAAGCGTCTTCTTCCAGAAACTGCTCTTCTTGTCGGCCAAGAGAGGCTCGAGGAAGGCACGCGTCCAGGTGCCTGCGGTGGTGACTGAGGTATCATGGCCATCGCTGGTCATGTTCGGGGTGATGAACATCCACTGCGGGAGCGTACCAGCTGCCAAGTCCTTGTAGAACATAGTGAGATTCTTCTGTTGGCTGAGACGTTGAGGAGTGGTGTTGGCGTTGTAGATTATCGTAGGGTGGTGCTTGCGGACGTAGTCGTTCGCCTTCGTCTGCTGGTTGACGTAGCCCATGCCCTCGAAGCCAGAATACGGTTCGTCCTCTTGATACGTACTCCACGAAATGCCTTTATCTTCGAGAATATCGACGATGGTCGAGACATTGGCATCGATCTGGTTGAAGTTGTCGTTATCCATACCGAAGTTGTCGCCTCCCACTGCCGCCACGTAATTGGGCTCCGACGGATGTGTTACGCCGAAATAGTTTGTCAAGGTGACACCTGCTTGGTGTCAGTTTCGAGCTTTTCGGAATCTGTTGTCGACTTACCCTGGGACGCCAGCCATAGCAGATTTGGATCAGCCGATGCTTTCGAGTAGTCGGTGTTCTCCAGCCATATCGTTACAAAGCGGTCAAAGACCTTGCCTCTGACGTCCGACGTTGGCGATGTGGTGGCGGCGGTAGCAGCAGCTGCCGCAACGTCGACCGTTTTAGTAGATGTGTAGATATTGGCCTGGGCAGCTGCGCCTACGGCGAGCCCGGCAAGGACAAGGGCGTTCATGATCGATCCTCTGAAGAAAGGCAGATGTTGAAGCAGTGAACTGACGGAGTGTGTAGCTGCTCGTGCCAGGAGGAAAGGCTCGTGAGAAGACACTCTACCGTTACGAACCTTCCGAGGTATCCTCGAGATTATGAACGAAATGCTCGCTTACACTCACGGTCCGCTCGAGTCGACCAGTCCTGGACATGGCAATTGTCACTAGAGGCCAAACTGTGCCAAACCACGCCATCAGGGTCCCACTGTGCATGCGTTGATCGACGTTTGCCGCATTCCCGAGTCTTTCTAGAAAGCATGGCACCAAGTCAGGTATATGATTGGTGCAGTGGCCTTCCTCGTCGCTCGCAGGTAATGCTTCGGTCCATCCCAACTGCTTCTTACGGCTAGTCGAACACAAGCAATGCCTGCGTAGCGTCAAGCTCCGTCTTACAAACTCTTCGCGCTCGGGTATGGGCGGTGGAACGTGTTCCTGCAGGTGTTGCCGTCGCTGCCGTTGCTTGGGTGCAGAAGGGGAAGTGAAGTCAACGTGAGCCAGCCCTGGCACCTCATTGGCTGGCAACAGTCTCGGTCAAGACGTCTATTGCTGTTTCTGCACTGCTTATCATACCACTACTCCACTGCCATACGTCTGTCATAGCCTGCCCGATGAGGCAGCTGCTAAATGCGACGAGAGCTGCAGGGAGGGCTCTGTTGACACTTTAACCCCGAGCGCAGGGACGAAAGCTTGAGTCGGTAGCCACTGATCATCGGAAGCGTCCTCAGGACACACGAGCCACGCATCCACACGCGTTATGACGACTGTCAGCTCAGGCAAGGTAAGTGGACCAGTTTCCGTATTTCATTGTCCCGATCTCGTTATGTCTTAGCAGGTTGAACGTGTTCGGAAAGCGCGATCTGCGGAAGAGCGTGCTGGAACAAGTAAGATGTTTGCCCATTCAGTCGACCCCAGGGAACACGAGAAGGTGGAGGACGACTGGTCTGCTACAACTTCGTCCAGTCTGGCAGATGAGCAAGAGCAAGGCCTGCTTGGAGGGCGGAAGGAAGTGGGTGACACTGCGGTCGATGGCAGCTCGCGTGCTAGGCGGACACCAGGTGGAAAACTGTCAGCCATCAGCGTGTGCACCAGCATTACTTTGCTGCTGCTCAGTCTTGGAGCGCTGGTACTTCTGATCGGATCGCACCCGCGTTTAGAACCTATCACGGGAGCAGAGATCACTAGCAATGACTACATACTGGACCCATCGTGGGACTACACTGCACCCGCGCAACGCAGGGAATACTACTGGACTATTGGCGATCACGTGCATAACCCAGATGGCATCTACCGGCCGATGATACTGGTGAACAATCAGTTCCCAGGCCCATTGATTGAAGTCAACGAAGGCGACACCATTGTAGTCCACGTCGAGAACCGTGCGGTGAATGCGACTTCGATACACTGGCATGGCATGTATCAAAACGGGACAAACCACATGGATGGCACCACAGGTGTGACTCAATGTCCGATCGCGCCGGGCAGAGACTTTACCTACGAATTCACGGTCAACGGTCAGTCAGGGTCTTACTGGTGGCACGGGCATGTCGGTGTGCAGACATCTGATGGCTTGCATGGGCCGTTGATCATCCATGGGCGCGACGAGAGGGCGTTGCAGAAGCTGCCGTATGATACGGATCGGGTGGTGTTGCTGTCCGATCACTACCACGATCTGTCATCGGCGCTTCTGTGGCAATACCTCATGCCGGATATGGAGAATACCGAGCCAGTACCTGTAGGAGCACTGATCAACGGTAAAGGCGTACGCGATTGCTCGGACTTCCCCGATCGCAGATGTGACAACACGACTACTAATGTCGCCTTGCCTCGCATCGTACTTGATCGCTATAAGAGCCATCGCCTTCGTATCATCAACGTGGGAGCCTTCGCAGAGTTCCAGTTCCAGATCGACGAGCACGAGATGGCAGTCACTGAGGTGGACGGCACTGATGTCCACCCAATGAGCTACCATCGACTGAATATCAATCCGGCACAGCGGTACAGTGTGATCATTTCAAGTGATGCCACGTCAAGTGACGCCTTCTGGATGAGGGCGCGCATGATTACGACGTGCTTCACTGATCCGCCAAAGACGATGCAGGCTGATGCGCTTGCTATCGTGGAGTACGAGGGATTTACAGTGAGTGAGCCCACTTCGAAAGACTGGGAGGAGCGACTCGAGCAAGAGTGCAAGGATATGAACACGACTGATCTAATTCCTGTCGGAGCTATCATGGCGCCAAGTGAGCCTGATGCAGTGTACTACTTGCGGTCGAACTTCGAGATTGGTGCCTACCGTCTAAGTCGAGGCTTCTTCAATCAGTCTTCCTGGCGACCCAACGCGGACTCGCCGACACTGCATAGAGTTGCGGACGGACTGACGACCGAGGACGAGAAATTCCAAGCTAGAGACGGAGATGGTTCTGGCACTACCTTTGTGAACGATCGAGCCTTTAACGCCAAGCGAGAGCTCGTGATACAAACCACAGGCATACAGATAGTCGACTTGCTCGTCTCCAATTTCGATGATGGCAATCACCCGCTTCATCTACACGGCTACAAGTACTTTGTACTCGCGCAAGGACATGGCTACCCACCACTGACTCACGTTGGTGCAGCGATCGAGAAGGCTTCACTGGCGCCACTGTACGAGACCCTGGACCTATCAAATCCGCTTCGGAGAGATACGGCATCGGTTGAAGCTTTTGGCTGGTTACTTTTGAGAGTCGTCATGGACAATCCTGGAGTCTGGGCTTTCCACTGTCACGTGTCATGGCATGCTGAAGCCGGATTGTTGATGCAATTTCTCACTCGGAGCGACGAGCTAGGTACTGCTACCATACCGCAAGCTAACATCGAATTGTGTACTGCACCTGGACTCATGAGAGGCATGGGACCCGACGACAGTGTCTACGAAGAATTTGCTGGGTGAAAGACCTGGTATTCGTAAAAGCTAAGCGTTGCAAGGGACGATAAAACAAGACCCACTGGAGCGCCTCAATTCGCGACACCAACATCCTGCCCCATCCGCTGATTCGCCATGGCCGCCTGCATGTTCTCCAACCTCTGCTGCTCCACAGCCGCATCAAGCTGAGCCGCCATATTTGTTTGTGAGATGTTGGTGGGCGACAGAATCGGACTCAGCGAAACAGGTCGGTGTGCGGCACACCCATGATGGGCAGAGTTAATCATCGACATTGCTGGGCTATGTGTCCGACTGATGAAGCCACTGCGTGGTGGCGTGCCGGGCGATGTTGGCATGCTCGTCTTGAATGTGTTCAATGTGGGCACTATGCCATCGCCACGTGCGAAGCTTGTAACACTCGAGACAGAGCGCTGACTGGCGCCGCTGAACGCCCTGCCGAGCTTCGGCCTAGCCCAATCAGTCCACGACTTGCGTTCCGGGATGTCGACTGGGCCCTCGGACTTGATCTTGCTCGCCACGTCAATGCCCTTTTCGCCACGCTTCCAGTCCACTGGACACCCCTCGCCGAACTCGTCTTTGAAGACGAGTGCGTCCAGCACGCGTTGTGCTTCGTCGACACTCCGACCAATATCCGCGTCGTTCACTGTGATGCCTCGGATGATGCCTCGTGGATCGATGATGAACAACGCCCGCTGCGCTACGCCCTCATTCTCGATTAGCACGCCGTAGTCCTTACAGAGCTGGTGATTCGAGTCGCTGATCAACGGGACATGTACGCCGCCTAATCCTCCCTCCATATCCGAGGCATTGTTCCATGCTTTGAGGCACACCTCACTGTCCGTGCTGGCGAATGCGACGGCGCAGGATCGGCTGTAGAGGAACTCTTCGAGGCGGGTGGAGAAAGCTTTGATCTCCGTGGGACAGATGAACGACCAGGCCTTGGGATAGAAAATCAGGATCAGCCAATGGTGTGCTGCTGTGTAAGAGGCGAGCGTGATGTCTATTGGAGTATCAGTACGAGACTGGTGCCAAGGATCAAGCTCGGAAAAGTACCTTTGATCTGGCCATCGACTACGGCCTTCTTTTGGAAGCCAGGCGCTGGTCGGCCGATCGTGGGCATGCCAAGGATGGTCATGTTTGCAGTTGGCCGGGGGCAACTGCAGGGTAGCTTTGCTTGGTAGTGCTTGACTTGCTAGTGAATGGACTGCGGTCAAGGACAATAGTTCAATATGAAATATCGGATGCTTGCCTACCACTTCAAGTCTGGACCCTGTCTTCGATGCTCACGGCCTACAGCTGCTTCCGTTTGCAGCATCCGTAATATGTCGCCCATTCGACGAAGTTGAGTTACCCGACGGATCGGTAAAACACGGGGTACACGTAGACAATGCGCTTTGTTCGGGGAACAGGAGACTGGAATGCAGATGTTGTGCGGAGTGATCGCCCGAGGAGAACAAAGCTCTCTTCCAGCTTAATCGAGTGATACATCTATGGTGTGTCCGCGAAGTGCCACACACATATCATTGAGCTTTGGAGCATAGTACTGTGGTATTCAGCTCGAATGTGCTTTCAATCCCTTAGTCGCCAAGTGGAGGTCAAGTCCAATATGTTCGTCACCATTCCAGACCCAGTGAAGGTCACCGACAGCTTCTATCATATACTCAACAGAGCAGGACGAATATATTAAGTAGTTTTCGGTGCAATATGTCCATCTGCGCGGTATAGGCAATCTTGTGGTTCATGCTACCGGTAGTTGCTCATGCCGTGAGTCAGGACCCAAGGTCTTGGACGACCACACGCATGGTCCAAAATTGTATCGTTCAGCTCTGTCGATTCGTAAGCTCATCTCTGCCAAACTATGGACGGTCAGTAGATCAGACGATGAAAGTTATGTCATGTTTGATGGATGGTCTCAAAGTGAATGAAAGAGTGGAGTCGAGTCTGAATTGACTTCGATCTCATCACGCCCTACAGGTATGTACCAAGTCCTTTTCGACGTACAAACACATGATAACCTCTTCTGAAATCGACCATAGTTGTTATCAGTCATGGCACCCGAGCGCATCCTACCTTTTGCTGTGGAACAGGTCAGAACCAGTTCCGTTCCATATGCCAGCAACACATTCCACTGACCTCGGACAAGTGGATGAACGACCACGAAACGACATGCAAGTACAATCTCGCCGAAACGTGCTGCGCCAGCGTCTCAATCGATCAGTTACTTGCTCTGTCGGAAAACAAAGAAGCCAAAATCACCGACATCCTTGACACGTCTCGGATCCAAGACTATGGCGAAATTACCGGAACGACAGACCTCAGGACGCATTTGAGCAGGCTGTACTCGAGCAAAGTCGGCACGCCGCTGACTCCGAAGAATGTGTTAATCACTCCGGGGGCGATCGCAGCGAATCACATGGTGCTGTACTCGCTCATAGGACCTGGAGATCATGTAGTCTGCCATTACCCGACTTACCAGCAGCTGTATACCATTCCGCAGTCATTAGGAGCGGAAGTGAGTCTGTGGAAGTCGAAACCTGAGGCGAACTGGCTGCCAGACTTCGATGAGCTAAAGGCGATGGTACGAGACGACACGAAGCTCATTATATTGAAGTACGTATCGATAAGATATATCAATGCTGCACCCTCTGACTTGCCCGAAGCAATCCGCAGAATCCTACCGGTGCCATCCTGCCCAAGCCGCTTCTCCATAAGATCATTGACTTCGCCGAGGCCAAGAATATCATCATCCTCTCCGACGAAGTCTACCGCCCTCTGTTCCACTCGATCTCTCCGTTGAACTCCGATTTCCCTCCGTCGACCCTGTCTCTCGGCTACAAAAATGTGATAGTGACTGGCTCACTCTCGAAAGCATACAGTCTCGCAGGCATTCGCATTGGCTGGGTAGCTAGCCGAAGTGCAGAGTTGATCGAAAAGATCACCATAACGCGAGACTACACCACCATCTCGGTCTCGCAACTCGACCAATCGGTAGCGGCTTTCGCATTAGCGCCTGACACGATTCATGCCCTGCTGGGAAGGAATATCCAGATGGCGAAAGCAAATCTAGAGTTACTGGACCGGTGGATCATCAAGCACGATGAATACTGCTCCTGGGTGAAACCTATGGCCGGCACGACGGCGTTCATCAAGTTCCAGCGGGACGGGAAGCCCATAGATACCGTGGCGTTCTGTCAAACGCTGCAGGACAAGATGGGCGTGCTAATAATGCCTGGCGACTTTGCATTCGGCGAGGAGTTCAAGGGCTACGTCAGGATCGGATACGTCTGCCACACGGAGGTGCTCAAGGAGGGTCTGGAGGAGATGAGGAAGTTCATGCGGAAGGAGTTCGACGATCTGCCGGTGGTGGAGAGCTGATGAGCGTACGCATGGAGGATCGTAGGCTTTAGCAAATCGAGATCGCTGTGTTGATGCGACCATTCTTGACTGGACTCGGATATATGTAGGCCGGCTTTGACTGTTTGTTCTGCCAAGTGTGAGAGTCTTCTCGGGCTGCTACCTCGTGATATGCGCGGATTGACTGTGATCATATCGCTCGCCAGAGCCTCTGTAGATTGAATTCTATTCGTACGCGGTTACTGTGAGCTACAAAGGTATCAAGAGAGCACATTAGCGGAACGTCTTAGCTCTGGCCTCTGGTCTCTCATCAATACTGCAAGCCATGGCTTCACTGCCACAGGCAAGCTGATCAGAGCGTTACCCACATTCCAGACTTTTGGAGAAGGCGGAGGTCGTCTGTGGAGAAGACTTGCATCGTGCACTGCTGAAAGCCGTAGGAATCCCAAAACGCCATACGCGGGTATCGCTCGTCGCTAATGTTCAGAATGTACAGGTAGTAACACCCCTCGCGCTGTATGCAATTACTTCTTGTATCGCGTATCCACGTCATGCCCGGGCAGCTCATGCGACTCGCCCTGCTCGGTTGACATCTCGGCCAGAAACGGCTTGTTCTCAAGCTCAATCGGCGCGCCCTGTCGATATGTCTGATCTCGGTACTCTTGATCGGGCGGGTAGGCCGGCGCCGAGTTCGGCGAAGAGACCTTGTTCCTCCTCCGGCGGAAGACGATATAGCCGATCGCCAACCCAGCAAGTAACGCTGCGACTCCAACACCAACTCCGACGCCGATCGCTGTAGTGTTCGTCGAGCTACCTGTCTGCGTCGGCGCTGCAGGTGAGGTGATTGCGGCATCAGCTGTCGCGCTTGTTGTCGCTGTACTGCTCGTACTCGAGATGCTGGTCGTTGTGCTTGTGGAGGACGAAGTGGAGCTACTTGTCGTAACTACTGCTTCGGTCATGTTGAAACATGAGCTACTGAAGCGGAAGGACGTAGCATTGACTTCGAAGATGGCGAGGTGGAAGGTCGGGCTAATCGTCAAATCAAATCCAGCGGGGCCTACTTGCCATGCCATAGACTGGCCCTTGTATACCTCTGCGATCCCGTCAGCTCCCAACACCGCAATTGCGAGGCGACATACTCACGAGCTCCTGGCAGCGGATAGTTCGTGCTCCCCTGTGATTCAAAGCCCTGGACGCCTTGCCAAAGCGTCACAGTCATAGAGTCCAGCGCGGTGACCCAGTTCTGAGGAGAAGTTCAGTACTAAGGTAGAACTTTAGCACGAGCAAAGTGTAACGTACAAGCTGTGCGATCTCGCCAATGGTGTACACCGGCACCGTCTGCGCGCTTTTACATGGGCCATTGGGAGGGTTGATGAAGTAGTCCGTGTCCTGTGCCAAACAATCCAGGAAGCGGGTTGCGACAAGCAGCGTCGCGAGGCCAGCTGCGCGCAGCGCCATGGCGGTGAAGCGTGCTTCTTGCTAGCAACGACACGAGTTCCACTGGCGAGAGCTGAAGGTTCAAAACACCAAAGATCCCTTTGGGCGCAAGACGTGGTGTCGTCGTGAAGAACATCGGAGACCCGAGGATGTCGAGGTCGAACCAGACTACCCTCGATCCTGGCAGTCGCACGAAACTGCGGCTCGAGTACTACCTGTAATAGTCTAGCGTGGTCCTTCTATCGTGCATCCTTAGTGGATTGGTGGCGCAGGGAAATGAAAGCAGACAACGGACGCCGTCGATCTTTCGGTTGGTCGATCTGCACGTGACCGGTCACATGAGAGGTAACGACTTTCGACCAGCGCACGCGACGTCCCACCAGGCCAGCATTTGGAGCCAGCATTTGGACTCCAGACCTAAGGACTCGTAGCCATTCTCTGCGGCGATTAGTAGTTGTATCTCGGCAGGATTGAATGCACAAAACGCGGCTGATGCCAGGTGGAGTTGAAGAAAGCTTACCTCATTCGGCATCCCGACGTTCACTAAGCAACACGAACTTCAAACTCCATCGCGCTTTATTAGAAGACCATGAGCACTTGTAATTCATGACTTCAAATTTCGATCTCGCAGCCTGAGTTCCAATGCCGGTGATTGTGGCTCCATGATCTCAAACACTGCCCTGGCGCTCGCGCAGAGTGCCCTAGAGCGGCAGAGACAACGCAGTCATGATACTGGCGAGACTCGATACAGTACGATGGACCAGCAAGCCCGTCAGAGCAACTTGTGCGCTCCTGGCCTTCTTGATGATACTCAGCCTGTACAGAACATCCTGGACGAGCGATCAGCAAGGCACATCGGTCACGAGCCAAGCGGGTCAATCCTCGTGTGGCCAGGCACCGCAAGACCACGTCGCTGTCATTCTCAAGACTGGAGCCTCTGAGGCCTTCGAGAAGCTGCCAACCCTGTTGCAGACGACACTGAGCTGTGTCGACAACCTGCTCATTGTTTCGGACCTGGAAATTGACTTTCATGGCTACCGCATGCATGATGTGCTAGCCAACGTCAGTCCTGCCACCAAAGACACGCACCCGGCGTTCGAGATCTACCGCGAACAGATCCGCCTGCGAGATGCAGGGGCGATCCTCCAACAACTCAGCAGTACTGCCCGTGACCAAAGTGACTCCCACAAAGCTGCGTGGGAGCTCGACAAATTCAAATTTCTGCACATGCTCAACACGATCCATCGCGAGATGCCGGGCAAGGACTGGTACGTCTTCATCGAAGCCGATACTTATCTCGTCTGGCCAAACCTCATGGCATGGCTCAGTCAGCTCAACGCAAGCCAGAAGCTACATATAGGATCGCCAAGCTTCATGGCTGGCACGAAGTTCAATCACGGAGGCAGTGGCTTTGTGCTATCTGGTCCAGCGGTACGAGCCTTTGCGACCGAACACGCCGGTATGGCCCAGCAATGGGACGAGCGCATGAGCAAGGAGTGCTGCGGCGACTATGTGCTTGCTTTAGCATTGACGGAGATCGGCATACCCGTCTCCGGTGCATGGCCAATGCTGAGTGGCGAGCAGCCCATATTCACGCCCTATGGACCAGCAGTCTGGTGTCAGCCAGTCATCACAATGCATCACGTTGACTCAAACGTTGTGGACTCAATGTGGGCTTTCGAGCAGCAATTCGCAGCGCAGCAAAGGCCACTGCTGTTCCAGGATCTCTACGAACACGTCCTGCCGCAGGGTCTGCCATCGTCGAGATCTGAGTGGGATAACCGATGTCCGGGTAGCGTGTTCGATATCAGGGATCCTCTGCCGGAGGATGCGAAGATTTCCAACGAGGCGTGCAGTCAAGCTTGCGATGAGATACCGCACTGCATGCAAGCATTATTCAAAGAGGGCGAGTGCAAGCTGTATAAGTGCTTTACGCTAGGCAAGTACTCTCGTGGGACCGATTCTAGTGATGTGGACAGGACTTCGTGGCACAGTACGTGGAAACGGGAGAGGATCAAGGAATGGATCGATAGCCATGCCAGCTGCACTGCAGCGTGGACACCGTACAGTACTGATAATGCTCGGTCTGGAGGTATATAGATTTGCGCATACAACTTTCGTGCGTGCGCTGAATGTCAAGTGACGTTCGTCCTTGCGTCGAAGCAGACGTCAATGGCCGTTCTTTCTTGACTTCATATCTGCACCGAGTCCAATCAAACCTGACATCAAGACTCTTCGACACGAATGTCAACTCGCAAACACAGCACACAGGCATCAGCAACATCGTAATTCTCCTCCTCCTCTCCTTGGTTCCTGAGTAGCTAGTGGCAGACGCAAGCGCATTGAACAAACGCCCAACGGGCAATCGTCTCTCATCGTCCCAGTGTCGATCGCATGATACTTAGCCCATGAGCGTCAAACGATCCCACGCAACGATGGCAGAGCCTACGAGCGACAGCCCCGAGTCTCCCTTCCTGCCCATCTTCGAGGCTTTCCGCAAAGAGATCGACGAGCACCACGAACGACGCGAGCGAGTCATCAAAGCATCACGAGATATAACAGCGTCTTCCAAGAAGATGTAAGAGACGCTCCCTTAAGGTCACCTAGCTTAGGTCACTCACCACTCATCAGAATCTTCACGCTCCACCGCCTCCGCACCATAGGCCAACCCCTTCCCGACCACATAATCAAAGCCAACAAACCCTACACAGCCGACATAACGACCAAACTCACTTCCATCGCAACCGACCTGCAAGGCCAAAACGCCGACCGCTACGCCCGGCAAATCTCCTCAGGCCTGCAAGAATACATCGAGGCAGCCTCATTCCAACATTACCTCCAAACCGGCACGTTACTAATCTACGCCACCGCCTGCGAAAACGTGCGGAGTCTCTGCACAGGCGAAGCGAAAGTGGAGTTGGGGTATGAGGATTACATCCTCGGCCTCTACGATTTTACTGGGGAGGTGATGAAATTCGGCATTACGGCCATGGCCACCTCGGGCACAATCCCGACATCAGGGCCAGGCCGGACTTTACTGACTGATCTACGGACGCTCAGAGCGGGGTTGGAGGATGTGAGGTTTGGAGTGAGTCCAGTAGCGAGGGAAGTAGAGAAGAAGGCAGAGGTCATGCGGGTTAGTGTTGAGAAGGTTGAGAAGGCGCTTTATGGGCTGACTGTCAGGGCGGGGGAGAGGCCGAAGGGGTGGATGCCAAGTGAGGGGGACGGGGGACGTGGGGAAGGGGTGGAGGTGTAGCGGATGCGGACGGATTGATCTGCTACTGATACAGGCGGAAGCCCGTCGCCGAAACAAATCAGCTCGGCCTAGCCAATGTGGACTCCATCGTAACTCCAGACGCCAGACAGAAAACACGCCGACCCATGTCCAACACCCCTGGTGTCTATTACTATTGCCCAGCGGGCTTGTTCTGTAAAGACGTCAGTCGAGTCTCTCAAACATCGCGGTAAGTCATGCACTCACACTACTGAATTTCCCAGTAACACCCATGTAAATCAACACAATGATAATGATCAGCAACATGATCGCAACGCAGATGCCCAGACAGATCCACTTCTTCTTCCTGGCCGCCCTCGCGCTGTTGACTGCTTTTCCGACGTGCACATTTCCAGCCTCCATGTTGTCATGTGTCTCAATCGCTTTCGTCTCGATGTTCTGAATGATGGGATCCTGCTCAATGACAATCCGGTCAAGATCTTGAAATAGCTGCTGCAGCTCCAGCATCGTCCGCTCGATCTGCTGGATAGCATCGTGTCGTTGTCGGACATTGG
>JAVRRP010000855.1:0-13353 GCA_036872775.1 Oleoguttula sp. CCFEE 5521 | reverse complement strand
ACACTGCTGGTGGTCATTGAGGATGAAGCAGACAAGTCAAAGTATTCGACCTTCTGGTCGGATTTGACGTGTAGGTGACTTCATGGACACACAAAGAGACGGGGTACTGACGAGATACACCAGCACGAGGCTTCCAACTCACATACTCCACCCCGAAAGACACGTCACTTGGTCTCTTTCACCTCGGCGAACCCGCGTATTCCCACCTCCTCCTACTCCCACCCAAATCGAAAGGCTTCGGTCCCAACTTGTCGCCAAAGCTGATTATTGAATTTGTCAATGCTGGCTCCAATGTCCTGCTTGCGCTCTCTGGAGACAGCTCAGTGCCAAGCGCGATTAGCAGCCTACTTCTCGAACTGGACATCACTCTACCGTCAGACCGGACAAGCTTAGTGGTGGATCACTTCAACTACGACACGAAGAGTGCAAGCGAGCAGCATGATGTGCTGCTCTTGCCGTCTGGTAACGCAGGGAAGAAGGGCGTGAAGGATTACTTCGGTGTAGAAGGACTTGTAGCACTCCCACGCGCAGTCGGACAAGTGCTGGGGAATGATAGCCCGCTACTTTCTTCCATTATGAAGGCACCAACGACCGCGTACACATACAGCCCTAAGTCGGACGACACCGAAGCAGATGATTTGTTTGCGACTGGCTCGCAGATCAGCGTTGTAACCGCATTCCAGGCACTGAACAATGCACGCTTCACCGTGCTGGGAAGTGTGGAGGCGTTGGAAGACAAGTGGTTCGACGCGTCAGTGCAAGCTGCGACTGTAGGCGCAAAGCCTAGCAAATCCAGCAACCGCGCATTCGCCGAGAAGCTCTCAGCTTGGACGTTCAAGGAGGCTGGCGTGATCAAGGCAGGCATAGTCACCCACTCCTTGAACGAGACGGGACAGAAGACTACCGACGTCACCAAAGCAGGCGTCGAGTTGAATCCCACAATCTACCGCATCAAGAACGACGTCTACTACTCAATCGCCATTTCCGAATGGTCTGGCACCCAATGGACGCCCTTCACCCTCGCAGCAGGCGACGCTGTCCAGCTCGAGTTCAGCATGCTTTCGCCCTTCCACCGCTTGAACCTCATTCCCTCATCACAAACACCGAACGCCACAATCTTCACGCAAACCTTCAAGCTGCCCGATCAGCACGGCATCTTCAACTTCTACGTCAACTACCAGAGGCCGTTCGTGACCAGTGTGGAGGAGAAGCGGACTGTTACTGTGAGGCACTTCGCGCACGATGAGTGGCCGAGGAGCTATGTCATATCGGGTGCGTGGCCGTGGATCTCGGGCATTTGGGTGACGATCGCAGGGTGGTTGGTCTTCGTCGCATTGTGGCTGTACAGCAAGCCGGCGCAACCGAAGCAAGACTTGAAGGCTGCGAAGAGGTAATGTCTAGGTGGGTGTGGTTCAGTGTAGCATAGCGGTCTGTTCGCTGTACTAAAAGCATTCTACACACAGTCTTAAGCCTGATCCCACTGAAGAGTCACTGCGCACCTCTTCAAAAACTACTGCTACTGACTTCTTCTATACAGCACCAATTTGGGCAGCCAGTGGTAAGTATTGCTGTGCAGGCCATGCTGATAACTGTCGCGGAGCAACATCCTGACAGCTTCCGATTTCGGCCAAGACTACGGCATGTACTTGGTGGGGCTATAGCTACACACGGTTGGAAGTGATTACTACTGACAATATCCGACCAGTGATCTATCTTCCATCAGACCACGGCGTCAGCCAATTAACACGATATGGCAACAATGGCGACCTCGTTGCACAACATGAGTGCCGCCACACAGACGCAGACGATCGATGAAGTACAATCACCAGCAGTACTCCATCTCATAGCCGAAGGTCCCAAGGAATGCCGCCTACTCCAGCTACCCACAGAACTGCTCACACACATCTTCGAATATGTCTTCGAGGACTCAGACACAGGTCCGATCAATCATATGCCGAATGGTATCGCAGTCCTCAACAGCTCCTACACAGCGAGCTCTAAACTCTGGCCACTGCTGGCTTGTCGGCAGCTCTACTACGATCATCAATTCCTCGCCCTCGCCTACACAAGTTTCTCGATCACCAGTCCTTTCGCTAACATACATGCGCGGCTCATATCTCTCGCACCAGATCTCCAGTCCGCGCTCCGCTCCCTTACCTTCGTGGCCGACGATCGCCACTTTCGCAAATTAATTGCTTGGGGCAGCTGCCCCTTTGATATGCCTAATCTGAGATTGGACACTCTGACGGTCGTGCTCCTGGCATCAAGCCGCTGGCACTTCCTTTTCGACCACACTAAAGACCTCGTCCAACTCCTCCGCCGGCTACACAACCTCAAACGCCTCGTCTTCGTCCGCAACAACGCGTCCGTCAAAGGCAGTTTCAAAACTTGGTGCAACAGGCTTATCGGCCTGATCCTCAAGATCGACCACGAGCAGCGATATCTCGTGGATCCGCCGTGTTTGGAGCAGGTGTGGTGGAGCTGGGAGTATGATCCTCAGGCGCAAACTTTTACGCTTGAGGCGCGTGAGGCGAGGGAACTGTTGGGAGAGGATGAGTATATGAGGGAGGTGCTGGGGTTGATGGAAACGTTGAGGATTAGTGTGGAGAGTGAGGAGTGGAATCCGGATCCGAGGAGTAGGGTGATGTATTACTGACCAATGCTGCGTTAAGCCATCGAAACACTCGACCCCACTGCTGCCCACAGCTACTTCTGAGACCTAGCTTAGTGGTCTGGAGGACGAGGCCCTTTTGAGGATCGTTCGAATCACGTGCAAACCAGCCTCTGGCTTATGCCCGATATGCCCGGTGAGATATGCGGGTCTGCGATAAGATGCCGCATGCTACTGCACGACCTCGACAGCTGCCAGACTGGACTTCGAAGTCAATAATGTGCGTCCCAGAGATACACATGACGATACGTATGATGGCGCTGATAGCGATGATCGACCGTGGACCTAGATAGCCACTGCTATGCATCTTCCTGCTATATCAGGACGCGCATTGAAACCCATGAGGCCATGTACACGATTCATATTGGCGCACTGCACCTAAGCACTCTCGTTGAACTACCTGGATGACTGAGGTGATAGTACGACGCAGCTATGTCAACCACGACCGAGACCAAGACGGAAGTCGAGAAGACCGCGATCGAACTAATCTCGGAGCCTCTAACGCTACAATGTGGTCTTACCCTACCGAATCGCTTGGTGAAATGCCCGATGCAAGAGACTCTGGCAATTGAACCGTACTTCGACCCTCCGATGGAAGCTTTCAGTAATTTGTACAGGAAGTGGGCCAAGTCAAGTTACGGCCTGATCATCACCGGGCAGGTGCAGGTCGATCGACGGTTTCTCTCCATCGCTGGTGATGTTTGTGTGCACGAGAAGAGCCTTGAGTCAGACGTCCTGGCAACCTGGAAGCAATGGGCTAAGACAGCGCAAGGTGAGGGTACGCCGTGCATCGTTCAGATTGCGCATCCAGGAAGAATGTCCCCTGTCGGAGCTGGCATCCGGTCGGCGGACATGCCAGCGCTGTGTCCTAGCAGTGTGCCTGTAGTACTAGGAGAATCCTGGTTGGACAAGATGGCGCTGGAGAAGGTACTTGACACGCCCAAAGCTATGGACGAACAAGAGATCGACGATGTGGTCGGGATGTGTACGTACCTTGATCCACTAGGAAGCTATTCAGGCTGACGCAGCTGGTTATACAGTTGTACACGGCGCCGTCGTCGCCCGAGCAGCAGGTTTCGCCGGCTGCCAGCTCCACGGAGCCCACGGGTTTCTACTCTCCCAATTCCTCTCACCCCATACAAACCGACGCACAGACTCCTACGGTGGTTCGCCACAGAATCGCATGAAGCTCCTCCGCCGTCTAGTGTCGGAAATCCGTGAAGTTTGTCCTCGGCCCTACTGCCTGTCTGTCAAGTTGAATAGCGCAGACTACATGGACGCTGGGACCGGTCTACAGCAAGACGAAGGACTAGAGCAGGTGCAGTGGCTGGTCGAGTGCGGTATGGTCGACTTTGTCGAGATCAGCGGCGGAAATGCCGAGAACAAGACTTCTGGCCTGCATCAGTCGTTCGGAAATAAGACTATCGACAAGGCGCCGAAGATGCGGGAGAGCACGAGGATACGGGAAGCTTTCTTCACTGAGTTCGCGGAGAAAGTACAGTCTCTGAATCCGCCTATACCGATCCAGCTCTCCGGTGGCTTCCGCTCGCGCACTGGGATGGCTGATGCGCTGGACTCGGGTATCTGCCAGATGATTGGCCTCGGGCGCGCTGCGGTACTTGAGCCAGAGCTACCGCGCAAAGTCTTGCTGAACCCGGAGTATGACGATGAGTTAGCGCTGGGTATGAGCCATATCGTGAGAGGGCAGTGGCTTAGCAATCTGGTGCCGATCAAGGTCATTGGGGCCGGTCTGCCGATTCAGTTCTTCTACTACAATATGAAGAGGCTGGGGAAGGGGCTGTCGAGTGACCCTAATGCGAGCATACCTTATGTGATCGCTATGAGCATCTGGGAGACGGTGAGTAGTGGGTGGTCAAAGTCCATACAGCAGGTGATTGCTTCAATCAGTGGAGGTGCGCGGGTGAAGACTGAGTAGTTATTCAGGGCCATAGAACCGTGCCACAGCCCAGCTCAAACCATCAGCTTGCCTGCAGACACTCTGAATCCACTCAATGCACCACCCCAGCCCTCCCCATCTCCTCTACATACTTCGCATACCTCCCCGCGCTGCTCGCTCTCAGATCTTTCCCATACTTGACGAACACTAGGAACGTCAAGCACTGCGCCATGCCTGCAAAAGCGGCGAGTATGAACGCATTCTGTAGCCCCATGTTCGTGACCCAAGGTGTGACGCCGTAGCCTACAGCAAAGCTCATAGTGTTACGCACGAGGATCACAGTCACGATCGCTTCGCCGCCGAGGTCGCGGTAGGAGTCTATGCAGTAGGAGACGGAGAGCTGCAGGCCGATGGTATTGGTCAGGGCTATGATGCCCATTGCCTAGTGCAACATCAGTAAGCACGACAGCAAACATGGGGACGAATATCAGTGACTCACGAAGACGCAGCCGAACCAGTGAATAGCGTGCGCGGCGCAGACACCCCAGAGGATCAGCCCAAAGGGGATCAAGAGAAGGGACGGCGCAAACAGCCAAAGTCTGTGCTCTGCTTCGAGAATGCCTTTGTTGCGGCGTGCCAGCCAGAGGACGATGCGGTCGCCACCGTAGCCGGTGTATGCGCTGCCGATCGCTACGCCAACGAGGGGCGAGACGTAGGATAGGCCGACTGCCCAGGAGGCGAAGTTGTAGTTTGGACCGGCGAGGATGAGTGAGGCGGTGGCTGTGAAGATGTCAGAGTGCGACGCTTGGAGACATGTATGGGAAGGGGGGCAGACCGTTAAGAACGTTGAACCAGACAAGGTTTGAGCCATAGGAGAAGCCAGCGTAGAAGATGACTGGGAATGTCATGAAGATCAGTGGTCGCGCTACCATTCCGCCTAAGCGTATCGGCTTGCGTAGATCGGCAGTCTGGAAGAGCTTGATCTTGTCAATGTAGGTCTTCTGTCGAGCAGTCGGTGATGGCGAGGACGAGGACGAGGCAGCTTCGAGGGTCGGGCTCTCTGCGTCCTTCTTCTCGTCATCGGAGAGATTTGGCGGGGTCGTCCCTGTGGCCCGATGCCGATGCTCGGGCTCGTGTCCAACGAGCTGCGACCGGTCGAAATTTGTCTCCTCCATGAAGAAGAACAAGAAAACAAAGCCCATTGCACAGAAGATGGCGCACCAGTACAGCACCCACTCCCATCCTTGCCCTCGATCAATGAAGCCAGCAATGATCGGCGCGAAGAAGTTGCTGCCAGCTAGAAGAAGTGCGTACAATCCAATGTACCGCCCTCTTTCATGCTGGAAGTAGATGTCAGTGACACTGATCTCGCACAATGACTCGATCGGAGCGCCGAAGAAGCCTTGCAAGATCTTGTTGGCGATCCACTGGCCGTTTGTCGTCGTATGAGGAGCCCAGACTTGAATGCACATGGTGGCGAGCATGCTGAAGAGGTAGACTGGGCGTTTGCCAAATTGTAGGGCAAGCGGCTGCCAGAAGAGACAGCCCCAGCCGAAGGCGAGGAACATGTACTGTAACGATATGAGTATCCAGCACTTCGTACATCGCGATGCGTACGTTTCACATACCCCAGTGCCAGCGTTCAAGTTTGCAATCGTCAAGCCGGTAGCCTTCGAGATGGGTTCGAGGACGGAGTAGATGGCAGCCGAAGCAATGCCGACCATGAGCGTGTACACGCACATACACGTCGTTGACAGAAGCTTCCTTCTCGGCGACCAGTTCAACTACATCGACCGCTATTAGTATGGTCCACAGCGCGTTCGAGCTTACGAGCACGTACAGGATCGTCCGGATCTGATGAAGGCGCAGGGACAAGCACAATGTCTCGCTCTCCACCCCTAGCATGCTGGGCGAGAAGTGTTCCCTCCAAGTCTACGAGGTGGACCGTTCCAGGGATTGGCGACGAAGCGTGGATGTGCGTCTCATTGGGGCTGAAGAAATCCATCGCTACGCTGGAGGATCGGCTTGTGGAGAAAAGAGTATAGAAGAGGTAGTGAGAACTGATGGAAAGTTGAATCAACCTACCAAGACCCTATAATACCTAGAAGAAGAGCGTTGCACATGGGAGAACCAAGACGTCGTAAACACAAGGAAATCAATCGGTGCCATGTCGATCCGATTGACCTGCCTCCCAACTGTGTCGAAGATGGACTTGAGACCCACCGAAGCTGTGCTGAATGCCATATCACTGATAGCGGTCTCATAGCTTTGCAGTCGCGTCTCATTCAAGTGAGTACAACTGCAGGGCCATGGTGGAGCTTGACATGCACAGGTCTGATAAGCAAGATAAGGCGTCGGCATATCTGTGCCGAAGCCGTTGCACGGGGTGGACTTACCGCTCTGGGATGGTTGTGAAAGCTTGGCTGTTTCTGCCAACAACTCCCGGTCCATAGTACTCGCTGTTACGTTGCGCACTGGCCGGACCTACCCTCACAATGCCGTGCACCGTGCGCAGAACTCACCATAAGAGCTCTCTGCGGTAACATATCCACCTCAAACCCCAATCAGGGTGCGCATCAAGCGTCCCCTCGCTTGTAAGCTGCTCGTCCGAGAGTACATTGTGTTCGGACCAGCAGTCCCTGCACAAGTCATCGCGCAATCTCGTGGCGTATGCTTCCAAGTATGCTGTAGCCATGGGCGACAGGCGTTCGAGCTTGTCTAGCTGACTGTAGAACTCGACCAATGTGCAAATGGCTGTGCCGAGCGCTGCATGCGATGCGTCTCCGTCGGCTGCGGACGACTCTGGCGTGAGCAGTCCAGTGACGTCTACGTCCGGAACAAGCGGATCAAGCTCTTCGCAATGCTCTGCACAATAGTCCGCTGCGTCGCGCAGACGAGCCTTGCCCTCTGGTGGCAATGAGAAGGTGTCCGTCCGGAATTGCCCGAGTGGCATCTCGAGTACCTTGTCATTCTCAGCAGCCTTCTCTAGCAGACTCATCACGTAAACCTCAAGCTGTGTCCATATAGTGTCTCCATCATGCAGCTCAGGTGCATTTGTTCCCTTTAGAAGTGACTTCGTGGCAGTCTCAGCCATGTCGTGCAGGGACCCACAATGTGGAAGCTCGATTGATTGGTCGAACACCTGATCATACAAGGCCGTGGCGTCTCGTTGCGAATGCGCGCGATCGATGCCAATGAGTTTTAGCAACATGCTGCCACGCATTGGTCTGTAATCAGCGCATCCATTCAGCAACGGCCGACCAACTTTCCGGCCCGCCAGACGCTCCAGCTCAGCAATCGTACTTGACATTCGCATCAAGTCGGCTTCTGCATTCTTCACCAGACTCGTCTTTCGCTCGATAGCTGCATGGTGTCGCGCCGTTGCTTCATTTGCTTCGTAAATTGCTCTGAGTTCTGTAACGTGCTTGTGGAACGCTTGAAGCTGCTCACGTGTGGCACCTCCTCTGCTCACCGCGAGCATGGTCTTCTTCAACGCTAGATCCGATGCGGCGCGATCGGCAATCATTTTGATGGCTGGACCGGAGGGCAATCCTACGGCTACATTCTCTGCTGCTGGAACGGAAGGCGAACGGTAGCTATCAAGCACGGCACCCATACACTTCTCTGAATCAGCGAGGGTACGGTGTGCTCGAGTCGCGATCACCATCCTCAACTGAACGAGCCGCTTCTCGACACAGCTGACTGTAGAGTGTCCAAAGCGCGACACCTCCTGCTCTGCCGTAAGCGTCGTCGTTCCAACACGCGAAGTGAATACAGGCGACGATGGCGGTCTCGGAGGTGGGAGCAATGGTTTCCTGACTATGTGCAAACGTGCCCACAATGAGTAGGAAGTGTCCGTGAGGCTCTCAGCAGTCTTCACAAGGCTCATGGCTGCCATGGCGTCCGCCTCGCTCGCATATGGATGCCAGCAATTTGTTCGACTATGATGTCCGCCCGGGACGATTGCCGAGTCTTCGATTGCAGGTTCGACAATGCCCAAATCCGCATTGACACTCCAGAGATTTATTTCGTTCAGCTCACGGTCTTGTCGGGGGACGGGTCGGTCAGCCCAGCTAAGTCGCTCTGCTACCAGGAAAAGCTTGCGGTCGTGGCCCGAGAAGGGGCGTGATTTGCGACACTTCGCGCACACCCCTTCCCAATCCTCATTCTCATGCAACGCGTGCCATGAGTTGAACGGAAGTAGTGAGTTTGGATAGGCCACATCGTGGAAGTTCTGGCCACAGCCCGAAGCCGGATGGGTGCCATGGCTGATCCTTAGCTCGAAAGGTCTGGGCAGCTCGTCGGCTCGCTGTCGTTTGGCGGCATGGTGGGCTATCTCTCCATCTGACAACCCACGCTTGCGAGACGACATGTCATTGGACGTTTCCGCATAATGCGGCACGTTGTCAGATGAAGTGTGAGAAGACGCGTCGGAGGGAGACACGCGACTTGGGAAGTGGAGGTCGCGGCGGGCTCGGGCTTCATATCTCTCTTGATTGATCCCTAACCTGATCAACATTCAGTTTCTAATCTCAGATCATTGGAAGTGACTCACTAAAAGTCCTGCATCACACGCAACATCGATCGCTACTAAATCTACGATCGAGTCATCTCGTCGGGTTCATCTCACTTCAAGATGGCACGCGCTGGTAGCAGCGCAGGTTCATCCAGTACCTCACCGTAAACGATGCAGACGACAGCTCACAATCATCTACACGGTCCCAGTTGAGTCTTTCCTGCTCTTCTTCATCCTGTCATGTCTCGTGGTTCATGTAGGTATTTCTATTCGTCAAGCGCAAAATGGCCTGCTTAGATCGCAGCTTCTAAAGGATATTGCAGCCCGCACGCGGGAAGGTAAGAGCATGAGGTCTGTTGACTGCCTAGTAGCAGGTAGAAATGAACGCTCTCGAGTCGCCATGCTGAGGATCTCAACATCGCGC
Organism: Oleoguttula sp. CCFEE 5521; assembly: GCA_036872775.1. Taxonomy (NCBI): domain Eukaryota; kingdom Fungi; phylum Ascomycota; class Dothideomycetes; order Mycosphaerellales; family Teratosphaeriaceae; genus Oleoguttula; species Oleoguttula sp. CCFEE 5521. The sequence continues at coordinate 3,845 of JAVRRP010000855.1, read as the reverse complement.
GCTTGCATGGTCATGAGAGCAGCTGATAAGTGAACGTCGACGCTTACATTTGAAGGCAGCGAAGGAATCTCACGCTGACTAGCATGTTTTCCCGATCAAGCAGCACTAACGGAGATCGTCTACGGAACACAAGGACGTCTGCATTTAGTCGGCGATCGGGCACGATCTCAGATCCATTCATCTCACACCAGCACGCTGGGGTGGCCGCTACGGAAGCATACAAGCGCGCGCAAGCAGCGGGGAAGAATGCTTCCCTGGTCCACGGGTCGAGCTCAGCTAGACCGCAACGGCGCAAGAGTCAAGCATCAGGTCGATCCGAGGGCAGCCATCTGGAGGAAGCACGACTTGGACGACGGAGATCTACTCAGAGACGCGACAGTTGCATCGCTGCTCCGCAGATACACACAGAACCATCGAAGCGGTACATGCCGGATCCGCCACGTTCGCCCCGAGTCGGGGAGACCATCATCACTCGCAAGCGATCTGTCATCCCGCCGAGTCCGGTACTGGTTACTGAGCCGACACGACATACTCTGTCGTCCAGCATTGAGCGGCGGCATGGCCGGTATCTTCTCAGCGTCGAGAATGGTAGTCCAGCACCCCGGCTCACTTCGGTGTGTCGATCCTCACAGTATCAGCAAACGCCTCGTCATACAGACAAGAGCTACGAGGAAGGGCTGTCAATACGATACACACAACCATACAGCTACGCAGATCGAGCTAGCGTAACTCCTTTATCACCGCCTGCTGTGCCCATCCGGGAAACACAGACAGATGACGATATTGTAGCGATGGCTCGAGATCGCTATCTGCAGGACTTCCAACAGGGGAGATCACGCGAACGGAAGTCGTTCTTCTTTGGCTCTGTACAGAAATTGCAGAAACGCAGCATGACAGAGTTGCCACACAATCGAGACCCTACACGTCAGGAGCCGTCCGCACGGATCACCGAAGCAGTCAACAGTACACTTCCATCAGACACGTACCCTCACGCATCGCACCCAACGTTTCCCGCTCTCGGCACGAATGGCGGCCTTGCGCAAAACACGCGCGGCGTTTCTGGATCAATCAAGGAACGATTCAGCAAGCTCTTCAGGAAACCTTCGCGAGCACCTGCTGGTCTTCCAGCGCAGCAGGTTCGGGCCGAGACTCTACACCACCCCGTGATGGCGACCGGCAGCCCGATAGATGGGCACTGTGCCAGCTACACCGGTGACCCGTTCGTCATAATGTCGCTCGAGACACCAATGGAGGAATGTGGACCTCCAGCATTCGTCGTCAGTAGCGTCGGAAGCAGTGTCAGTGGTGGCCTCGACAGTAATGACGCAAAGTCTCGGGTGACGAGCTGGACCAACTCGACGGCAGCCGGCACTACGAGCACGCTGGGAGGCGCACCCTATGCTCAACTAGCCGATGAACATGGTAGGATGCGGCGGGTGTCTAGTATGTCGACACTACGGAAGAAAGGCTCATTTCTCGGCCGCACAATTCAGACTCGCCTGCGGAAGTCTAGTCGTGCTGACTTACCAACCTCGGAGGGAAGCCAAGTTTTGTTCGAGTCACTGCAAGAACAGATACGCCAGGCCGAGCAGACAGCGAGCACAACACTCTCCCTGGTTGATGTGAACGATGCGTTGCAGCCGATACATGGTCGCTCGTCACTCCCATCGCAAGTGCCGCCATCGATCGCAACCGCTTCTAGCACGGACCGAGCAGTCTCCGTCGAAGCCAAGCCACCTCGACCTCAGATGATGTCGCCAGTCATCGAAGCCTCGCCAAATCGTGCACCTCGGCGGTCGAGCTCGCCTATTATGACTCCCACACAGAGGTATTCTAGCACCACCCGTGCGAAGCGACCCAGCACCATGTATGCAAAAGCACCATCGCAGGATCATGTCGCACGTCGCATGCAGCGCGCTCAAAATAGATGGCAGGGGCCACTGGACGCCGCTTCACCTGCTGCCGAACGTCAGTTCAGTGGGAAGTACGTCCAAGATAACCCGTATGAGCTGCCATCTTTAGGCCGAAAGTCACACTGCGAGCCAGTGCATGACACAGGAGGGCTTCCGCAATGTACCAAAGTAGTGGAGACGAGACCAGTCGTGAGAAATGCTCTAATATCTCCGAGCCTGTACTCTCGTGCATCAGACGGCGCATCCCCTCGGCCAACGTCTCCAGAAGGCCATAGTGGGACGATGGTCACGGTCACGAGTCGACAAGTCAAGCGATATGAATTGTCGCCGCCAAAGCAGCGGGACGCACCGCCCGAGAAGCTTGTACAGAGCAGTCGTGACTGGCGAAAGTGGTTGTCTGACGAGCTACACGTACTGGCAGACGCGCCCGAAGCAACAGTTGATTCACCACCTCAGGTACTAGAGCAGTCAGTCAGCTACAGAGAGAGGTCAGCTCTGGTTGACGAGCACGATCGACCCACGGCAAGACCTGCGTCGAAGAGGCATACATCGGACTCACCACCTGCTACAGGCAAGCACAAGGACTCTGAGAATCGGCGCTCACGGGCCACGAGCAGGCGCTCAAGCTATATGAATGAGCGCTTCCCAATGATCGAGTCCAGTCGCAACTCGAGTCGACAGAGCGCGAGGGGTAGCCGTAAAATCTCGTCGATTGACTCCGAACGTCCTGTTCACACTTCGCGCAGAGAGGATGTAACGCAGCCCAGCTCTGATGTCTTCGTGACGCACGCTACAGCCGATCGAACACTTCGCGCGCATCGCTCCATGGCCGCTTTCCAGGATACGAACGACAGCGACTCTGTGCTGAAGTCGATATCCTACCAACCTGCCCAAACATTCCATGACGTGCCCACTACTGCGCAGTCTGCGAAGACGGACGCAGCTCACAGCAGGGCTGACTATCGTCACGAGTCGAGCGTGAAAGCCTCCAGCAAAGCCAAGTCTGCATTCGACCTTCGTGCGAATTACAAAGTCAGTGCTATCGGAGCCACTCGTTCAGTAGAAGTGCATCGCAAGACAGTAACGGTGCCAATATTCGACGACAATACGATTCGCAACATTTCAGCAGGACCGTACGGGCCGCAGACCACTGGCACACTTGCGCCTTGGACTGATACTACGAATAGGGAGAACACCCCACCCCGTGATCAAGAGAGTCTTCCCGCGTTGTCAAGCTCGGAGTGGCTCGCTGGACCGACGAGTAAAAAGTGTTTCTCGACGTTGAATGGTCAACAGACTACGACAGCTAGGTACTCGTCGCCAGCCAAACTTCCGTATGCGGGCAGGAATGGTGGGAGTCCAGGACAACGGTTGGCGACTGGGTGGCTGGAGGAGAGGGTCAGCAAAAGTCGTGAGAATTCGCCAGCTTTTGTGTAGTATTCGCAGGTGCATTGGCATCATTACACAGCATGAGTACAATCGTAGTAGACAGACAAGAGTAATGGCTTAGATCGTATTCAAAGTACTCCGTTCCCCGACATGACTCGGCTGCTGATCTTCACCGCTGCCGGCTCGCTCTCTCCGCGCTATCTCGGGGCCGAAATTTGGTAAGCAGCTCGTCAGCGGAAGGAATCGATTCCGTCGTCCATGCAACTCTTGTTGGCGTATCGTACCACAGACACGCAGATTGGTAGTGAATACTGTCGGCTGATGACTAGCCCTTCCGCGAATAGGGGACTAAACCTAGCCTACGAGGAAGTTGAGTAAACGCTGTCCGCCCATTTGGATCCTGATCTAGATCATGGGTCCCTTTCCATAACCTCCACGATTCACGTCTCTATGCGGCAGTAGCTTGAGATTTCATCATTCCACCGCACCTTCCGCGATGAGGACCCACTCGTTGTCTAAGCTTATGTTCAATGGCGCGGCAGT
>JAVRRP010000854.1:0-13356 GCA_036872775.1 Oleoguttula sp. CCFEE 5521 | reverse complement strand
AGTGGGATACGAGGAAGCACCACCACTTGCTTGGGTCGAACCCGGCGATCTGCGATGCTTTGACTGAGGTCAAGGGCCATGTGAATAAATATGGTGAGTCATGAATTACCTCGAGAGAGACAAGAGAATCCACTAATGTTGTGTTACAGAATCCTACTTGAAGGACCGCGCGAACGCCAAGTTCGACCGTGATGACTTTGACAGTCTGAACGGTAAGTTCTTGAGCAAGCTCGTCATCCGCGCCAACTAGAAGTTGCCGGATACGATGAGCGATGCCAACGACACAGGGACAGTCACGACCACGACTGATGATGCGAATGATACTGCATGATCATGGCATAGCAACGCATTAGCGATTGCAATCTCAAGACGTGCCAGCATCGGACTGGGCACGCAATGAAGTAATACCACGCTCCTCTCTCTTCGCTTCGATCACCGCATCTGCATCGAATGATGACATCACACTCGACAACGATATATATTACGACTTACGTTCACGATTGATCGAGATACGCCGCATACGCATGATGGCACATGTGCTGCTAAATTCTGGGGACTGCTTTCCAGCGCGGCGACGAGGCGTTTGACGTTTGCTGTATTTCCTTTGCTTTGTTGCTGTACTAGACTGATGGGATGGAGATGAGAGGATGTGATGGAAATGATCTTGGAGCTGAAATGATGGGAGATGCCAAAATGAGGAGATGAAGATGTGTAGCTCACCGTCAGCCACGTAGTCACAATGACTGTGTAACTTGCTTAATCCTCACTTCAATGCTCATATGCAGCCTCACCGCAGTTCTGATGCCAGCGAAGCATGCAGCGTGATGGCTTGCACGTGGGGGGCGAATGAGTGGACCTCACTTTCCGAGTGAAGGAGCCCCGCGTTGAACCTTCGCACATGCACCTTCTCTCAATGCCTCTGATGCAGGTACAAAAGATTTTCTAGACTGCTTGACCATCTTACTCCACTCCACAACCTCGTTCACACTATACACGACCACTTACAACATATCGAACCACCCACAGTCGTCTCCACGACACCCGCAAACACTACCCCACCAAACTCCAACCTTCCCCACCAAAACCAACCATCAAAATGGGCAAGGTCAGCAAACCTACCACCCTTTTCCTGCTCTTCCCAAGGCTAACCACATCAAGCAGGTCAAGTACATCCTCCTCGACTGCGACAACACGCTCTGCAAGTCCGAGCGTCTCGCCTTCGCCGCCTGCGCCGAGCTCTCCAACGAAGTCCTCGCCAAGCACGACGTCAAGGAACGCTACGATGTCGACACCCTCCTCGAGGACTTCGTCGGCCATAACTTCCGCAACATGCTCGTCGGGTTGCAGAAGAAGCACAATTTCAAGATGACGGATGCGGAGGTGGATGAGTACGTGGACCGCGAGTTGGGGAAGGTGATTGAGAAGTTGAGTGAGAGTTGTACGGAGTGCACTGGCGTCACGGAGCAGCTGGAGTGGGCCAAGGCTCAGGGCTACCCGATGGCCGTGGTTTCCACCTCGGCCAAGCCTCGCGTTATCGCTTCGCTCGTCAAGACGAACCTCATGCGCTTCTTCACGGACGAGCACGTCTACTCTGCCGCTACCTCCCTCACCCCGCCATCCTCCAAGCCGGACCCGAAGATCTACTTCCACGCCTGCGAGCAGCTTGGCGTCAAGCCTGAGGAGACTCTCACCGTCGAGGACTCCAAGTCTGGGGCTACGGCTGGCATGCGCGCCGGCATCCCGCTGATCGGGTATGTGGGCGTGTATGGCGAGGAGGATGGCAAGGAGAAGATGGATGAGATGGCGGAGAAGCTGACGAAGGAGACGAAGGCGAATGTCATTATGTATGACTGGAAGGAGTTCCCCGAGTGTGTGAAGAAGATTGAGGCGCTTTAGATCTGGCGAAGATGATCGTGGTGGCGAAGTAAACGAGCGCTCAAGCTGTGACGACGAGAGACGAGAACCGACATGCATGAGTAGCATCGATAGTATGTACTAGACAGACTACGACGAGAAGCTGTCGCGATATGAAGTCAAGCCGCTCTCATGTTGATGAGCTTCAGTAACTTCCACTTTCGATGGAGACTGTCCTCCCGTGCACGTTAGCCTAATCTTGGCTTGCCGTGCCCGAACAAACGATCCAGCACTCGTATCGCTTGTTCGAGGTTGGTAAGTGAGAGTCACAGGACGACTGCCGATGCAGACTTGGTCGAGGCGGCCGATCGTACTATTCCGCTTTCGTCGTCAAACAATATTCCATCCTCTGATGATCAGCGCTGGATGTCGTTGACTGAAAGCGCAGTACCCGATGTAAGGCCTACAGTCTTAAATTGGTCGACTGATATAGACCAAGCGCTTTGGGTGTATCACGAACGTCCTTGCCACGTGAGGACTACTAGTAAAGCAGTCTCCTCATCAGCCCGCTCTTGAGCATAAAAGATATGTTATCACTGCTGTCACTTTGAGAAGAGTTTTCGGAAGCCTTTCTTCGCAGCTGGTGGCGGCGGCGGCGGAGCCAGCGGCGCAGCCGTCTCTCGATCCCACATCGTGATTGTGCCCTCTGATGTTGACCACGCCATCAATCACCCATCAGGCGAGAAAGCCGTACTCGTACAATTCTTGCCTCCACCATCCAATATCGAAATTTCCGTCCACGTAGCCACATCCCACAAGCGCACAGTCCCGTCCTCTGAAGCAGACGCTAATGTCCAGCCGTCCGGCGAGAAGGCAACAGCCTGGACAGCTCCGCTATGGCCCTGCAACGTCGCCAAGCCCTCTAGTCCCTTTGCTTTCCAGGCCTTGATCGTTGTGTCGCTCGATCCTGACACCAGGAAAATGCCGTTGGGTGAGAACGCCACAGAATTGACAAAGGAAGTGTGACCTTGGCCTCTCATTATAGCGGCACCAGTTTTCGTGTGCCAAATCCCAACCGTCATGTCCCGTGAGCCCGACGCTATGGTTTGACCGTCCGGTGAGACTGCTACATCCAGAATATCGTCCACGTGACCGCGCATCTCTTTCAGCAGTGCTCTCGATTCAATATCCCATAAGCGGATCGTTTTGTCCATGCAGGCTGTGACAAGTCTGCGCCCATCCGGCATGAAGGCCACCGCCGTAAGTACGAGACTATATCCATCCTCTTTAATCGGATGTCGAATCGTACTGGATTGTCGCCACCTTCCCTGTGTCCCTGTGGCCCATAGCGAGACTGTGGTGTTGTTATAACCCAAAGCCAGTAAAGACTCGTGAGGCGAGAAAGCGCAGCAGCGGAATTGAAGGCTGTCCCGGAGAGTGTGTACAACATCACCCGTCGACGTGTCCCGTATCGCGCATGTCTTGTCACGAGATGCCGATGCTACTAAGGTACCATCCGGAGAAAAGGCTATCGACGTCACGAATTCCCTGTGAGCCTTGATCGTCTTTACATTCTGCCATTCCAGATCCAGACGCGGCGCCGCATGACGGGAAGGTGCCGACGCTTGACTGAGGTCTTCAAGGCCCGTATCGGGACTCATCCGAGAGTCTCGTACCGTAGATAGTCTTGACCCTGGAGAACTGGCAGGAAGCTCGCCAGACGGAGGCTTGCGACTCGTTGAGACCGCTGCCTTTGATGTGGATTCTCGCGGATCGGGTTTGAAGTGGTAATTCACTTCCCGCAAACCAAAGTAGTCGTCCACTCCCCTCAGCGGCGCAGTATATAATGGAGAGACAGTCTTCTTCCTTTCTGGGCTGGTAGAGATGTCACTTTTTGTACTTGCCACACTACGCTCCTTGATGCTTCCGGGTTGAGCGTGGGACGCAAGAGAGGATTCTCGAGCATGGTTAGACCGTACAGCATTTGCGTCGAAAGCGGGCACCGTGTGATATCTCGTCAATTTGTTTTCTGAGTGTTGTGAGCCTCCCTGATTGAGATGCGCGGCCGCGGTGTCGCTCAACGTTCGAGGGGGCCCTAGTCTTTCACCTCTTGGTGATGAGGAGTCTGCTAGGTCGTCAGTCCTGCGAGCTCCCGGCGCCCGCGATTCTGGGAGGCGCGAAAATTCGTCATCTAGCTTCTTAGGTGGATCATCACTGGTCTCATGAGCGCTTTGGGAGGAAGATTGCGTCTCTACGTGGTTCATGCTTCGCCCATCGATCTGCACTTCCACAGGCGGAATGCTCGTCTTGAACTTCAGCATGGAGTCGGACGCTAGAATTTCGTCAATCCCGCCAAGAGCAGATATTCTCTGAGTCTCTTCGGCCATCATCATTTCCGCGAAGTGTGCTCTACGTGGGTTCTTGAGCATCTGATAGATTCTCGCCAGGAGGGCCAGGGCACCGTAGTACGCTTCGTGTCTGTTGCCAAGTACCCTCCGTCTCCCTTCACTGGCACTTTGACAGGAACTTCTAGCAAGCTCCAGATGGCCTGTGCGGATGTACAGTCGAGCTAGGAGGAATCTAGCATCACACACAACGAGTCTTTGCTTATCGTTAATGGGCATACGTTCCATGAGGCTTGTGAGTGCTTCGCGGGTGACCTCGGAGTTCTCTTCCTCGCGATGGAATGCACAGACAGCTAGTAAGTATTGCAGCTCGATCACATCGTACGCAGCACGCGATTGTGCTGGGAGTCGTGACAAGAGAGAGAGTGACTCTTTCAGATATTCATCTGCATCAGACCATTGCATATCTTGCACAGCTTGTCGACCTTCCTGTAGCCCAAGCTTCAGCATTGCATGCTCGGTGTAGTCTTCATCATCGTCAGATGCCTCCTGCGCGTCAGAGTTGCTTGGCACCCCGCTCGTCAAAGAGGTGTCTCCAGACTGCAAAAGGTCGACTTGACTGCGAGAAGAACCGGACGCGGGAGGTGAAATGTCTTCTGGAAATTCCGCGATGTCTGGAGTTTGGATTGTGCCCTTGACTTGAAGCCATGAAGTCGTCCATTGCGTTCTTTCTGGGCGGTGGAAACCTCCGTACAACGATCCATCAGCCACACTGGCGTTCCAAAGCGAGGCACCACTGTGGATGACCTCCTCGGCACAGGCGATCAAAGATGCGGCTCCGTCGAGTTGAGTTGCTGCTGCTACTCTATCAGTTGCGAAAGCTCCTTCTCGGCCCAGACTCTGGATCAATGTTTCCAATGCGTTGATCTTGTTTAGCAATTCATTGCTTGCTTGCCCAGGAGCCAAGTGTGAAATTTTGCTGTGAAATGTCAGTGTCCCTCCGTCTGACCAGCATACATTTGAGCGAGTTTATCTGCATATCCGACGTATAGCCGACTTAGGGAATGTATCTATGGGACCGTATGGTGGTCACTCGGGTATGAAGTCCAGGTGAACCAGCAACTTACATATTGATGAGTTGTAGAATCACCTGTATCGAAGACATATGCAGTCCGATGCGCTGGCGAATGCCACCTATAGCTTCCTTGCTTCCATCAACCTTGATTTGACGTTTGACCTGCGTGTATATGTTGCCGTGGGCGACTCCAATGTCACTAATAATCGCCTGCAGCTCACGTAGTGTGGACCAGCAGTGCTGCACTTGGTCACAAATGCATCTCCACAGCTGGCCATTGCTGTCGTACACGCTTATTGACGCGCTATTCTTGCCTGACGTGGCCTTGATGATATCCTCGACTTGAACATGGACAGCAGTCCAAGTTTCGCCTAGAGTAACGACCTCCACACCAAGCTGGTCGACAGTCTTGTCCACATGTTTCGTGTCCTTGTACAATCTGCATAGATAGATTCCCAGCTTAGCAGCCTCCTCTGTAAGCTGCAGTATCGCCGCAGCACTGCCAATGGCAGTCAACGGGTCAGCCATGCTCGGCGAGCGAGATTGGCTGTTCCCGGAGGTGAGAGCTGCCCAGCGTGTTGCTAGAAATCCGAAAGAGACCCAGGTCCGGAGCAGGTGATCGCAGACATAGTGCAGTAAGAATCAGGGCACCACGATGAACCCGCGGGTTGGATTTGACATGAATGGGAGCCCAACTTGTGAGCTTGATGAGCCTTGAGGCAAAACTCGAAGGCACTGGAAATTGACCGCAATCAGGCTGGGAAGCGTCTCACGGCCGCGCACTCGAGTGCAGCTGCAGGCATGCCGCACAAGCGCCACCATGCAAGCCTCATTGAAATTGTCGCATCTAGACTTAATTGCTGTCTGCTATGCTTGCTGGTGAGCAAGTCCGGATAACGGCAACACGAAAACCGATCCCCCCTTCTGAGCAGGCCGAGCATGCTTGTTGTTCCATAGAGCCAAGTGGACATTTAGTGCTACCTTATGCATTGGGCGACAGCGTTGGTGCCACGGTATGGCAATATACCACATGATCGTGCTCGTTTCTGATCGCAGTAATGGTAGACACGGCATATGCACGGACTCATCAAGTCAGTATTAATGCATGTAATCCTATGATCGAATGGGGCAATCGCGATCAGACCTACGACCTCATGCCTCAGGCACGCAAAAGTAACTCCTCCCAAGCTTGACGCATGTCGACATTGACCACAGGCGCCAGATCTCGGTCTGGTCTGCGTGCACACCAAATTCCTTGCCATACACCCATATCAATCTCACTTCATCAGTGAAGTGCCATCGCCATCATGGCGGCCGAGCAGGACTCGTTGTTCCGCTCTGCGGACATGACCCTGACCCAGCTCTATGTGGCCAACGAGATTGGCCGTGAGGTCGTGTCCGCGCTGGGAGAGCTGGGCAACATGCAGTTCAGAGATGTATGCATATCGGAGAGGGCCACCATAGTACAGGCAGGATACTGACATCGCCACCCAGCTCAACCCAGATACCTCCGCCTTCCAACGTACCTTCACCCAGGAGATCCGCCGCCTTGACAATGTCGAACGCCAACTCACCTACTTCCGCCAACAGATCGAGAAGAATGGTATCGGCATGCGTCCCATCTACGAGTTCTCCGATAACATGGCTGCGCCTTCCGCCTCGGAAATCGATGAGCTGGCGGAGAGAAGCCAGAGCCTTGAGCAGCGCATACAAAGCTTGAATGACAGCTACGAGACGCTCAAGAAGCGCGAGACGGAGCTTACCGAGTGGCGCTGGGTACTGCGTGAGGCAGGTGGCTTCTTCGACCGCGCGAGAGGCCAGACGGAAGAGCTGAGACAGAGCATCGACTCTTCTGATGACGCGCCACTGCTGAGAGACGTGGAACAAGCGAATGGATCTGCAGACGCAGCACAACAAAGCTTCAGCGTGATGAACATTGGCTTCGTGGCTGGTGTCATTCCGCGCGAGAGGATGGGCGCTTTCGAACGCATCTTGTGGCGAACACTGCGTGGCAATCTCTACATGAACCAGAGCGAGATCTCGGACCCGATTATGGACCCGGAGAAGAATGAAGAGGTTCACAAGAATGTCTTCGTAATCTTCGCGCACGGCAAGGAGATCATTGCGAAGATCCGGAAGATCTCAGAGTCGCTTGGAGCAAGCATCTACAATGTCGATGAGAACAGCGAGCTTCGTCGCGATCAGATCCACGAGGTCAATTCGCGTCTGCAGGACTTGACAAACGTGCTCGGCAACACCAAGCGGACACTCGATGCTGAGTTGACACAAATCGGGCGCTCTCTGGCTGCCTGGATGATCGTGGTCAAGAAGGAGAAGGGCGTTTACCAGACACTCAATCGCTTCAGCTATGATCCGGCGAGGAAGACACTCGTCGCTGAGGCGTGGGCGCCGACGAACTCGCTCGGACTTATCAAGTCGACTCTGCAGGACGTCAACGATAGAGCTGGCCTGAGCGTGCCGACCATCGTCAACCAGATCAAGACCTCAAAGACGCCACCAACATACAACCGCACCAACAAGTTCACTCTCGGCTTCCAGACTATCATCGACGCCTACGGCACAGCCAAGTACACCGAAGTCAACCCTGGTCTACCCACCATCGTCACCTTCCCTTTCCTCTTCGCCGTCATGTTCGGCGACTTCGGTCACGGAGCTATCATGGCCCTAGCCGCCACTGCAATGATCTACTGGGAGAAGCCACTGCAACGCGGCAAGCAAGACGAGCTCTTCGGCATGGCGTTCTACGGACGCTATATCATGCTTATGATGGGCATTTTCTCCATGTACACTGGCACTATCTACTGCGATGTGTTCTCAAAGGAGATGTCTCTTTTCCCGTCCATGTGGGAGTGGGAATTTCCTGAAGGTTACAACAGCAGCAATCCTACATCTCTCGCCGCGAAGCGTATCGAGGGCTACACCTATCCGTTCGGCATGGACTGGAGATGGCATGACACCGAGAATGACTTGCTCTTCTCCAACTCGTATAAGATGAAGCTCTCCATTATTATGGGTTGGGCACACATGACTTACAGCTTATGTTACTCGTACATCAACGCACGCCACTTCAAGTCGCCCATCGACATCTTCGGCAACTTCCTTCCGGGTATGATCTTCTTCCAGTCAATTTTCGGCTACTTGGTCTTCACGATCATCTACAAGTGGAGCGTGGATTGGTATGCGATTGGCGAGCAGCCACCTGGTCTTCTGAACATGCTGATCTACATGTTCCTGTCACCCGGCACTGTGCAAGAGCAGCTCTACGCCGGTCAGGGTGTTGTGCAAGTCATCCTGGTGCTCATTGCAGTGGTGCAAGTCCCGATCTTGCTGTTCTTGAAGCCTTTCTACCTTCGCTGGGAGCACAACAGGGCCCGCTCGCAGGGCTACCAGGGCATTGGTGAGACTACTCGCGTGTCTGCCCTTGATGAGGACGAGGACGAAGACCATCCGCACGCCAATGGCAGACCTTCATTCGCAGACTCGGACATGGATGGCGGAGTGGTCATCACGCAGGACATCGACACCGAGCACGAGGAGTTTGAGTTCAGCGAAGTCATGATCCATCAGGTCATCCACACCATTGGTAAGTCATTGATGCTCTACGCCTACTACGATTTGTTACTGACAATGCATAGAATTCTGCCTCAATTGCGTCTCCCACACCGCCTCCTACCTCCGCCTCTGGGCTCTCTCGCTCGCCCACCAACAGCTCAGCAAAGTCCTCTGGTCCATGACGCTCGCCAACGCCTTCGGCATGACCGGCTGGATCGCCATTCCCGCTACAGTCGTCTTCTTCTTCATGTGGTTCTTCCTCACCTGCGCTGTGCTGGTTGTCATGGAGGGCACGAGCGCGATGTTGCATAGTCTGAGGTTGCACTGGGTGGAGGCTATGAGTAAGCATTTTATTGGAGATGGGATCGCGTTTGAGCCGTTTAGCTTCCAGGCCATGTTGGAGGATGAGATGCAGGAGTTGAAGTAGTGGGTACAAGAGGGAGGAGCATGTATAGCATTGTATATTCTTGTCATTGACACTGATCTGTATGAGTGGCCGTGTGTGACGTCGCTGCGTCCAATGTCAATGATGCAGAACAGTCATACCTCGTCTTGGCAGCGTGTGCACCGACATGACTTCGAGGGCGATCCTCCTCAGAGTCACAGGTGAATATTCGATTGACTCACATTGCCATTGGAGTCGAACCCATTATCCACAGTCTTTTGAGTCCGATGGGCATTGGAGCCGCTCAGTGTGCGGGTATGCGATGTCGTAGCCATCGGTAGGTCTGCAAATATCTTTCCTGCGTCCATCTCGTCATCTTCCGTTCGTCCCATACATTCATACACCTAGAGTAGCAGCGCAGAACCTCGATCATGGCTCGAAGAAAGCGACCCTCTCGCGAGAAGCAAGCCAGCAGCCTCGCCTCCCTCCCGCCCGAGCTCCTCGATGCGATAACCTCGTACCTTCCACCCTCGGCGCTGCACAATGTCTCCCTCGCTTCGAAAGCGCTCGCCACCTACATCCGCACGCACGCTTGGAAAGCTTTTGCACAGTCTCGATTCGTCTCTACTTGTCCCTCAACTTCGACCTCTTGGCCACGCACAGCCCGTACTTTATGCACGCTCTCCCAAGCCTGGGATCGGCGGGCGCTAGTAGCAAGAGTCATAGAGCCGAAAGATGGAGGCATACTCGTCTGGCCGGCGGGGAAGAGAGAAGACAGGTGGCGTAAACCGAGAGGCCAGACTATTGGCTTTACGCCGGTGATCGATGTGAAGGAAAGTGAGGAAGGAGGAGGAAGACGGGCAGAGACTCTAGTGTGGAGTGCAGGAGCGCAGGTCGTGATAAGGGAGAGGGCTTGGAAGGAAGAAGAAGGGGAAGGGAGGGAGGAAAAGGTGAAGTGGGAATGCTATGCTCCTGTCGGGGCGAGCGAGGGGAGGGACGATGTTACGGCGCTGCATCTGCTTGATGGGCAGGGTATGCAGGATCCGGGTGTAAGATTGATTGTAGGGACCGCGGCCGGGAAGCTAGAGGAGGTGAGCTTGCCCGGGAAGGCTGGTGACCAAGTCGGGAGGAGGGTGTTCCCTACAGAAGGTATGAACACGTCTCATGCGTCGGTACATGTGCTTGCGGACTAACGCACTTTTTCGCAGGCGGATCTGTGCGATCATCAAGCCTACACCAGTCTATCGCAGGCGATAGCCTACTCGCTGCGCAACTTGGCGACTCGAGTATAAGCTTATATGCGTTCGACGACTCGCAAGCCACCATTATGGCGAATAGTAAAGTCGACATCAATGGTGGACACACAGCATCAGCGAAGCAACAGCCTCGAGCATGGTCCGTCAAACTGCTCTCCGACACTCAGCTGGCCGTTGGGACGGGACCAAGTACCCATCCGATCAAAGTGTGTGAGCTTCTTCCCACTGGGCTTTCCACCACACACGTCCGGCACTTCTCCGTCAAGGACACCTTCGAACGCCTGGCTTCGCCTTCTCCGGCGTCGAAAGTCGTGAATTCGGTGTACCCTATCGTCCCTCTCCCCGCAACTACAACCGCGTGCCACCCATCTCTCTTTCTCTCCGGTGCCTACGATGGCTGGGTTCGGCTGCATGATCTCCGATCCAGCCAAGATGTAGTACGATCCTACATCGACCCCACAGACGACAGCGGCGTCTACTCTCTCCTCGCTCGCGGCCAAGAAAGCGTCATCGTAGGCGCGAACTCCCAATCCCGACTCAAGATCTTCGACCTCCGCATGGGCATGAAGGGCTACCACTACCTCGACTCCCATGCCCGCCCTCAACCGACACAGTCAGCACGAGACCACACCCTCTTCCTCCGCGTCCTAGACCACCGAAAGGACTCAGCAGTCTACAACCTCGCCTCCGCCTCCCGGTCGAGTCCGCACATCTACGCCGGTATTTCGGCGAGCGTGCTTGAGCTTGCGGTAACGGAGGCATGGCATCCAAAGCCGGATCCAGTGTATTTCGAGAAGTTCCGGGGAGGCAAGACGTGGAACGGGTGGAGGGCTGGGGAAGTACTGGAGCTGGCTGGGTATGAGATCGAGAGTCAGGCGAGGCAGAGGCTGATGGTGCAGAGTGGGTTGCATGGTAGACCACAGTCGGGGGGGAAGAGCATTACGGGGTTGGACGAGAGGTGGTGGGTGAAATGATCTCTACACTTGATGCCGTTACAATGTTGTGTAGCGATACGGCCATGAATTGCATATAAAGATGTCTATACACGTCGACAAGCTAAGTTCGAGCAAACCTCTGCACCACTTCGAGCGATGATAACCCTTTCAGCGAGACTCATCTATTCGCAAGATTTTCTTCAACCGATGTAGTTGAAGTTCTCCATGCCGATGTTCTCCTCGAACCACCTCAACAGCTCGTCGGAGCCTACTGCTTCGCTCTCATCGTGCCCGACGTCGAGCATCTCCTGCATCGGGTCTGGGAAGTCGTCGGGCAGAATGAAGGATTCCTTCTCAACAAGCATATCTTCAATGCCAATGTCACCGGTTACGGCAGGTGTGTCGAGCTTTGCTCTTTTGGTTTCGTGCGCTACAATGTGGCCGTCGAAGACTGGGTTGCGTTTGGCACCTAGTGTGGGTCTAACGCCTAGATCACGGGCTACCGAGTCGCTGGATGCTTCTTGGAAGGGCTGATGGATGACCGATCTGGACTCGGTGTATCGTGCCAGTGGCTGCGCCACCTGTGACATGTGGAATGCGGGCGACTCGTTGAAGGACCAGTCGGGGTCGAAGACAGAGTCATCGGCCTCGACACCAGAATAAGGATCGGCGTCATGGCTACCGCTAGACAGGTACTCCCTAGGCTGTGCAGTAGTTCCTGTGCCCCAGCCAAAGTCAAGCATTTCGTCGTCTTCGTCATCGGGAAGCTCAGGGATCTGAGGTGCAGGGTCCGGCACGCCCAACGCGCCATTGACGAACGTGCTGGGACTCGGCAAATCATCTGTGCCGCCATAGTCGCTGGACACAGCTGCCTTGCCCACCTTACGAGCTGCTTTCGTGAAGCTCAATCGGCTCTGTCCCCTCATCGGCTTGGTAGATTTCAAGGTGTGAGTGCCTTTGCCCATACCTAGCAGAGGCACGGCACGCGTCTGAGTCTTAACACTCTCTGCAAGACAATTGAGCTTCTCGACGTCGGGACCTATCACCTTCTTCTGGGGCAGCGATGCCTTCGCCATAGGCTTGCTGACAGTCATATCTAGCGGTCTTTCTCCATTCTCTGACTCGATTTCTGGCTGTTGCTTGCTGATTTTGGCTTTCGGCGGCTTTGGCTTCTTATCGAGGCCTTCTCGACAGCAGAGGTGTTTGCATGCGGTTTTGTCTTTGCACGCGTGACCACATGCCCACTTACCGTTCTCCAATTGCTGTGGTGCCCATTCGCGGGCAGCAGATGCGGTGTTACTCGTCTTACGCTGGGACTTGGCTGGACCTTTCGCTGACTTACTCGGTACCGCTGTGTCATCGTAATCGTCGATGTTGGCGTAGTCGGCAACCTCGGCCAGTACGAGATCCGCGTCTGCAAGGTCAGCGTCCCCGAACTCGTCGATGTCTCTGGTTTGGGATTGACGCCGTGGAGCCTCAGCCCGACGTTTGGCAATATTGGGAGCGTGCGTCACCAATGCTCGCTGTGCATTCATCTCTTCTGCAGCCTTTGGTGGCGGGAAGGCATGACTTGGGATCTCGGGTCTCAAGTCAGCCTGCCGCGATGTGCCAGCAAGCCCATCGCATGATACGTATGCCCTAATGTGCTGATTGGGGCTCGTCAAATTGGCTGCGAAGAGCACTTCTTGACCCTTGTTGAGCTTCTTTGCACTGATCCGTGCGAAGTGTACTAGATGACCGTCAGATAGCTCGGCCAACAAGCAGACGTAGACAGGCTTTCGCTGGAACATCTCTGGCGTCTTCTCGTTGAGAAAAGCCATCTCTGCGCGCACACGGACGGTAACATGCTCTCCTTTCTTGATGATGGGTTCGCCGATAGCCTTCATCGAGACTCGAAGCTTCGGAAAGCCTCGAGTTTTCTCCTGTAACTGGG